>JAULBS010090511.1:0-17490 GCA_032355785.1 Symmetromphalus regularis | reverse complement strand
CCCCTTGCTGCTTATCGGAAAGAGTAGCCAATGTGGCGGCAGCGGGTTTCCTCTAAATACATGTGTCAGAATGACCACATGATTGACGTCCAATAGCCGCTGATAAGATTGAAAATCAATGTGCTCTAGAGGCGTCGTTAAATAGAACAAACTTTACTTTTACCTTCCCTACTTGTTATAATATACTGAATAGCAAAAGAAGTGCAATGTTTGTTCAGATCCAGTTTAATCCAATTAGAAGAAAAATGAATTCATGACAAAACTCATGCTGTACATGCTTTACACTGCTCTGCCAACATCAAAATATGGTTAACTTTTATTCAGTCAAACACTGAAAATTCAATTTGCATTTCTTTTGCTGTTCAGTATATAAAACAAAACTGATATCCCATAAGTTTTGTTTGCTTTTGGCTCAGTGGGCCTCAAAAACAGATATATAGAGTCAAATCCAAGGGAAACTGCTTAATATAGTTGAATTAATATAGGTTGTATTGGAATAAATTTGCTGATTCATTTGAATAGCAATGTGGACATTTAGTTATAACAAAACTTTAAGAGCAGTTTTCTATGGCTGTCATTCATTTTAAGTATTACAAGAAGTTCTTTATACCATCTCAGATACACTATTCTTTAATACATTGATTTATTGATTTGCTGTATATGTGTTCATTATATACAGAATGATCTGTTTCTTACAGTTTTTAAATCATTCTTGAACTGCTTTATGCCATATCCTCTGGAAACCTTGGGTGAGAATGTTTGCATCTGGTGCATGTGTGCGACTATTGTGGCCGCTGTCCGTCTGCCAACACCACTGCGACCAGCCATCAACAGTGACCCTCCAGGCTTAGTGAGAACTCTGTCCACTCTGGCCATGTGGTCAAGCACCTCTTTGAATATCAGAACATCCAAGTCACGGTTTTCACGACCTGCACAAAGTATATCATTCAGTCGTCATCACAAGGTGCAAACATAAATAATCACATATCTTTTAACATCAGTTTTTTAAGTTTACTTTATCTGGGTATCACGTGACTGGAAGACGTGCCTAGTACAGTATGGAAGATTTTCAGCCATTGGGATGTTAGGATCAATCTACTTTCGGGGTGAAAGGTGCAAATAGGTCAGGCTAAGTTAAAAGAAATCACATATCTTTTAACATCAGTTTTTTAAGTTAACTTTATCTGGTACATGAGCAGAAAACCCCAGTTTGGGCTGGCTAACCCATGTTACAAAGGAGCACATTTCAAATGATCATGACTGTAAGAGCAAACACTACATTTCTTTACAATTACTTACAGTAAACTTTAAGTCCTCTCTCAATGACTGACTCGAGGTCATCAGATGCCAGTTTTCCCAGTGGTTTGCCAAACAATGGAAGAGGAGCTCCTGCAGCAGATGAGGGAGCTCCGGTATCAGATCTGGCACCCCACGTCACAAAGTAGGTAGCTAAAAACAAAGTAAAGGTTATCTCAACTTTATCTCACAATTTCAACCTTACTCTTGAATTATAAGCTGGAACATTTGTGAACACGCAGATATAAAGAAAAAAGAATGATTTTAATGCAACAAAGCCTTCATATATTATTTTGTTTCTTTCTTTTTAGGCTACTAGACTATCTTAATATTAAACTGGAGAAGTTGCAACCATACAATCACAAATTAAGAAACTGAGTCAGATAAAATGGGGATAGAGAGAGAAACAAGTGATCTTGTAATAACAACACTACCTATTCCCCTTTCCAAACCTGACAATTGACAGAGGAAAGATGAAATAATATTAAATACTTTTTATTATAATTAAAAAAAACAATTCCATTAACTTAGAAAACAATTAGCTTTAAGATAAATTATATGCTAGTATTTAATCCAGAAAAACATCTAAACCAAACAGATTAAACCATTCCAGATTGGATTATAACACAAAAATTTCTTTTCTAATCTGGCACACTGATTACTGTGCATTTTTGTTTATCTAACACAAAATTTCTTATTTAATCTGGCACACATTCTAAACAAGCACATTTGTTAATCCCACTTGGATTCTCTTTATGTGATCACTATTCATAAAAAATGAATTAAGAATTTTTATCTTATTATAACCAAACTCACAGTCAATGTTTTCAAATATATTAGCTGACCAATCTGCTCGTATGACAGACATGAGAAGATTATCAAACTTGTTCTGTCCATCAGTCCCGACAATGCGATCCCGGAAAAGACGCCGTGCTTCATAAGCCCAGATCTGGAGGAGATGATCGCTGGTATTCTCGCTCTGGCCAGCATTCAGATCATAGCGTAACAGACTCATCGCCCACTGAGTGAGATCTCGTGGTGTGAACATGTAGTGGCTGTAGTCATCAATGGTAAAGCGTTGACGCAGCTGAAACACAAACGATTAAACTTTCTTCACACCTTTTTAAATAAATGTCCTCATTAGTCTTTATTATCTATAGATTAAATACATCAACAGCTAAAACAAAATGGAAGAAGCATACAAGTATCATAAACATTTTACATGCAAGTTTTTTGTTTGTTTGTATAACAACACCACTAGAGCACATTGATTTATTAATCAATAGCTATTGGATGTCAAACATTTGGTTATTTTGACACATAGTCAAGTGTGAGCCAACCTCCAATGGGTTTTGAACCACTGTCTTCAGCTTGAGAGTCTGATGTTTTACAACTAGACCACCAAGGCTCACTTTTACATGCAGCTATGACAGCACATGTCTATTATAACATTTTTCTGCATCTGGATAGAAATACACAAAACATGCTCATTCAAATTAGCTATTTTTAATATATGACGCACGGTTTTATTTATTACAAAAGCAAAGTAATACACTTAGAATGAAAGTATTTTAAATCATAGTTTGAATTATATGTAGTTGTTACTGTTATTAAAATACTGTATTAGCCAAAATACTTTTATATGGACTAGCACCAGTCATCATAAACTGCTGATAATGCCTAAGACTGTACTGACCTGTTCATAAAACTGAACCATGGAGCTGGCAAGAGCATGCACCTTAGCAGCATTTCCCCAAACAGGGTGCTGCAACAACTGTCTGTGAAGAATAGGCTTCAAGTATGCACCATATATTGTATGCAGCTGCTCTCGGTCAGGGTAGCTAGAAACAGTCATAACATTCACCGTACAAGTAATTAATTAATAATAACATTAAGAATTTGAAATTAAGGTTTAAGTATCATATACCACAGCATTTGCCTCAACAAAAAATCTTTCTAAACAAGATTTATTGTCCTAAAATGGTTTTTATCATTACAAATATTCTGATTAATCCTGGACTGCTTAATAAAGCATAATATTTTTGTTGCAGGATGATCTAACTAGTGTTTTCAGTTTCGTGACCAGCCCAAGTTTTATACCAAACTCTAAACAAAAAGTACCGTTGAAAAGTGTTTCACAAAATGTACTAAGACCACAATTTGAATAGATGGATGTTACCACATAGACTGAATGTTTGATGTGCTGTAGTCAATGGTATACTCTTTTAACAGCCCTTGTACAACACGTTTATACAGAGGTGTTTTTTTGGATTTGTCTCTTAGGGTCTTATGCTATTTTGTTTCGTTTTGTTTAATGACACCACTATAGGACATTAAAATATTGATCATATTGTAAATTTTTACATGCAGTCTATATGTTTGAGCCAAATTCAGACGGGTTTTGAACCACTGTCTTCAGCTTGAAAGTTTTATGTCCTACCACTGGACCACAAAGGTTCCTATTCACTGGGGATTGTAAAACATTGTTTTTTCATCTTAACATTTCGTGAATTTAACAAGTTTGTGAAAACACTCTTCAAATTGACTATAAAGATTTTACCAACCCGACAACACAGATCCTGACAACTGATGTAAAGCGTGTTGTTAGTTTGTGTCTGCCCAGAGTTGTACCACTGTTCATGCTGGCCACAATCTGTACATTCTCCAATCCAACCCACTCCAGATTCGTGTCATAGAAACCATTGTATGTAACAACCTGGAAATTAAAGAAACTTTGAAATTTATAACAAAACATATTTTGAAGAAGAAAAACAGAAGCCTATATGAAAAAAAGCATCAAACAACTAGACTGTTTTTGAAAATGATAACCAGCAAACAAACAAAAAATATAGTTCCATTTGGAATACCTTGTTAGTTAGAAGGACAATTTTAGAAAAGAAGAAAAGAAAACCACAACAATCAAACAAAACAGGAAAACAAACCAATGATGTCATTCTTATTTATTACCACCCTCTCTTCACTAAACTAGAAAAACTGGGATGACAATCATCAGCAATTAATTTAATACAAACCAATTTAATATTAGAATCACGATAAACTGCCCACCTGCTGCAAGAATGCAATCATCTGACACGTCCCCCACTTGTCGGGCTTTGGTAGGTTGATGTCCTTAAGGTAGAGGACGAGTCGCTCACAGTCCTTTGGGCGGTACACTCGCCCAGTGTTTGTGTTTATCACCATGCATGACTGGTTCAGCTTCTGTAACAGGTGACTCGGCTTCGTCTGGGCACTGCAGTGCACAGTGGCTACATTAGTGGAGCGCAGGTTCTCGAAACTGTGATGTAGGAGCAAGCTGAAAAATATGAATAGTACATAAATATATCATTTCACAGAATGGTCAAAATAATACAGGCTTTTATCTCTAAAATTTTACTAAATGCAAATTTTGTGAAATTTAGAAGAAAACAAAAAGTTTTAATATTTTGTTTGTGATAATAACACCAGCACATGAAAATTGTTCTGAATTGATTCACAGTTCAATTCTTTCTTTTAACATGCATAAACTCAGTTCTAAAAATAAAGGTAAAACTGCCAGACTACTCACAAAAATAAAATTATTTCATCACTTTTTAACATTATGTGGCAAATGAAAAGATGTAAGAAAATCCATCCAAAAAATTGTTAATATTAACAACTATACCATGTCACTTCATGACATAAATATGCTTTTATGGTTCATTATATTGTAAAATTGTTTGTCCAGCAGTAGAATGTTGGACTCACGCTGATGACAGTGGTTCAGAACCTGTTGGAGGCTGGCTCACACTTGACTACATGTCAAAATAACCAAACGTTTTGACATCCAATACCCTATGATTAATAAATCAATGTCCTCAAGTGGTGTTGTTAAACAAAAGAAAAAAGTTTGTGCAACTTTTTAAATTAATGAACACGCTTACCCTTTACCACATCCCTCAGGTCCAACTAAGATAAATGGCTGCTTGTTGTCAGCTTGTAACCATGGTGTGAAGTAGTCCAAGCTCCGCTGAATGTCATTAGTCCGAATAACGGGGAGGGACGAAGATGACAGAAAGTGATCCACAGATGGAATTTCAGGAACCTACGAACAGCAGATTAATTTCCTTAAAGTTTTCTATCCACATCATCAAAAATACAGGCCAGGGTTTTCATTTTGTTTTGGAGTAGTGGACTGAATTGTGAAAGTAACCAGTTAACAGAGGGGTCCAGGGCAAAAATACAACAGATTAGAAATTGGTTTTAACCAGGTGGTGGATAGTTAAGAAAAGGTTTATGTTATCTGCATTAGAATGTATGTATAGGTAACAAAGCAATGAAAGGTCTCATTACCAGTTTCTAATTTTCCTAAATGTATATTGAATACTGTTTTCAAGATATCCACCCCATGCCCCAATCCCCAGACAGAGGAAAAGGAGAAAACATTAACCATTTTTAATATAACTGTTTAAATTCAAATCATTTATCTAATCATATGGTCAGTTTATACACATACATTTATATGAACTATCAAAATCATGGATGGTTCTATATTAGATGTGTAACCAAATCTTTATATTAACTACCAGTACAAGATTCTACATACTATGATTTAAATCATAATATTATGAAAAAGTAAAATAATGAATTTGACATACTTATATGTGTGTACAATACCCATATATGTGCATCTGATGAAAAAATAAACAATAAATACATAGATGGACTGGGACAGGTTTTTAATGTGCTTCTGTTAGAAAACTCTTCAAGCATGCTCATCTTAAAAGACAAGTTTTTCTCAAGCTGAGATGGGTTAATGAATCCAGTATGCACATAGTTATATAAAATGAGCTAACTACTCATGGAAGATTTAGGAATTTCCCTGCATAGTGGAACACAGTTAATATCAAATGACTCATTTGTGAGAAAAAACAAACATAACTCAATGAACTTTAACAGTTATTACAACCACATGCATAGCAATTATAATAAACAAATTCAACAATACAGATTCCCCAAATAATTAATATTCTCCATATAAAATAACTGAATTATGAAATGACATATATTAGAAACACACAATATGTCACAAATATTATTATAAATTTTGCAAACCAAATGGTATAGTACTAGTTGCTTTAATAGATTTCCAAACAATGTAATTTCAAATGCAAATCTCCAAATATAAACTGACAATATACTAAATAAATAAAAAAGCCATGCTAAAGGTCTATTCAACAATTATGTAATGCAAAATTGGCTAAATTGATTGAAACCCAGCCATAAATTTTCAAATATACATTTTGAATATTATAATAATTGTTCTGCATTACTTAAATGTTAAACAAGAGCCAAAATACAACTTCTTGAAAGCATACCCCATTAATATAAGCCAAAACCTGAAACAAAATGAATTTACCCTAAAATGATGAAAATGTTTTTCTATAACATAAGACAATAACTAAGGAGAGATTACATATAAAAGTAACAACTGAAGTTTGCTAATATAAGTGGAATTATTTCAGATTTCAATAAGCAAAACCAGTCCTGATCTCCAGTTCTGTTTGAGTTCCGAATGAACTCATTTTCAAATTACAAAGCTAAGTCAAGTGATTAAGGAAAACTATTTCAAAGAGAGTGAGAGCAAATAAATGACAGTACTGGACTAGCAAAGTATAGGAGCTGTAATGAAAATGGTTATGATCTGCTTGTGTTGTTGAAGTAACCTGAAAGTAACTAGTTTAGTTACTAGCCTGTGTTAACACAGACATATATAGACAGTCACTTGTTACCTCCATGCTGTACGTCTGCAAGCGTTCTAACTCTTCATCGTAATACGTATCCAATGGACGACGACTGTCAGGTGGCATCTCACCTGTCCATGAAAACACCTGAAACAATTAAGATAAACAGTCAGTTAACCGGTATAGTGTAAACTGCATTTTTACACCATCAATAAATCATGATGTAACTCAATGCTACAGAAAACAGCTGACGTGCAGAATCATATCAGATTGGATACTGTCAATACAGAACTATTTTCCTTTCCACTCACTTTCACAATTGGTACACCAAATGCTGTGGTATGCACTGTAATGTTTTTGGAAAGTCCGTATAAAAGAGAGTAGTCATCTAGCAAAGGCTGGTTTCTTCTGCTGACCACAAGTTTTGAGACTCAGATACTGACAAAACAAGTTATTAATAAAGAAATATTTTTTTTTTCTTGATACATCAACATGTTTTAATACAATTCCTGGACCTGATTGTTTGTATAACCATTGGTTAGTACCACCATGTTTAATTGCCATCTCAAAACATTAACTTTACATTTAAGTTTCAATCAAAATTAACATATACCTCCTTTGCAAAAACTTCTCGAGTTCCCTCGCTGAGGTTGGCTCCAAGGCCGTGTATGAGGCAGATGGCAAAGTGTGACTTGTTCCTCACATTGTGAAGATGTGACAAGCCATTCAACACAGCCCCAACCAGACTGGTCTCAACAACAAAGTCATTCTGTGAATAAAAAATTCATTTTATGTCATCTAAATAACATAGCTAGCGAAAGTACCTTCATAAAAGAATATAAAAACAAAACAACAAATAAACAAGCATTAGAGATGAACAATGAATGTTCCATAGAATTATAACAAGAATCAAGCTAAGTTTCTAAATTTTAGTCCTCTCCATTTGAAGATAATAGGAGAGCAGTTTAGCAGATTTTCACATTTTGAGGGATAGAATGAACTGATGAAAGGCGAGTGTCAAAACACTCACCAATTTTCACTTTCAGGTATCAGGAGGGGACTGTATTTTCAATTTTAGCATAGACTTTGGTCAAAACATTAAAAAGAGCATGGGTGGAATAGTGGATACAGGACTAAATGTGTACAAGAAATTAGAAATGGCTAGTGCTTTTTGCATATCTGTTAACCATACAGACATAGTCTGCCAAAATATAATTAAAATTTCATGTACATAAGTTACTTCTATATTTGCTTAGTTTCATCATTTTAATTACCTGCTTGAGTACCCAGTCAAGGGCACGGTAGAAGTGATCTTCTATCCAGCCAGACACAAGATGCTGAGAAGATTCAGGCTGCTGAACAAGCCAGGAGTGAATAAGAGCCTTGACATCAACGTCTTCATCACTGTGGGTAAATCACTTATATTTAATAACAACAGTAAAACAACATTTCCATTGGGGTCATGTCACAACTTACCATAACATATTATTTTCTGAGGTCCTTTCATTCATAACAAAAAAAGTAAATTCTTGAGAATAAGCAATGGTTACAGTGTTATTAGCTGCCAAATACCATCAACTATTAATGCAAAACAAATCATAAAATTATACCTGAAATTTCTTGCTGAATGAAGATACTCATTGACTTGTAACACTATAATAAGAAATAGCATCACTCATATTCACTGGACAGATACACTGATGAAGTTAGTTCCACAAACAGCAAAAATATTCTTATAAACGTGTGACAAAATTACAGTGTAATGACACGTCATAATGAGAACTTGAAGTAATTTCAATAATTATGACACAATTAATTTATTGTAAAATTATTATGTATGTTTTTATTGTTAATGGAATATACCCAGAACGAACCTGAGAAATATCATGCCCATTCTGGAGATTGTCGCTGGTGAGGCACAACTCAGATCATGAGTTTCAAAAAGAAAGTTCACATTTGGACTAAACTGGATTCTCTCCCCTGACGGCATGGTGAGAAGTCTATTGTCGTCAAGCACAGAGTTGAGGGATTCAATCCATTCAGGATCAATGTCACCATCACAGATTATCCACGACTGAATTTCTGTAATATTAATAATTATGATTGTGAAATAAAAACTGATTTCAATGCTGCACATGTTTTTTTCAATGAATAAGATTTACGATATACTTACAAAACATACATGAAAACTTCAAGGAAAGAAATGTAATGGTTGTTTAATGACCCCCAACATAGCCAATGTTTACTTTTATGCAGGGGTGGGGGAGAGATGTTAAATAAATAAATAAAATAACTGGTTGTTTAATGACACCCAATACATTACTTTTAATACATCATCTAAAAAGAACTCACTATCCCCACACAGTTTACCCTTAATTCTGCAACAATGTTTTTAAAATTTACTATAAATAATTAAATACTTTGTATATTATATCTATCTATCAGGTTATTAAGAAGGTAAAATCTACCTTGAGGTTCTCGCACCACCTGGCGAGCACTGTAGGTGAGCACGCCATCGGTCCACTCCCTCGTGTCCATGTCAATGTTTCCCAGCAGCTGTTTGCGTGGCATTGCCTTGGGGTTCATCACGTACTGCTTGACCTCCTTCTTCATCTTGATCATCGCCTGCCGCAGAATCCTCCACAGTGTTGTCTTGCCAGAACCACTAGGTCCAACTATCACAACCCCCATCCTCTGACGCAGCTGTTCATATAGCTCCAGTGCCTTTTTCACCTGATAAATGTTCATTAAAAACACAATCAGTGGTTCTTTCAATCACAGTAATACACAGAACAGTGGCAAATATTTACAGCTAGCTCATCCAAAAAATAAACATCTCTATTCAAGAAGACTGATACCAATTATTTGTTGTTTGTGATTGTAATAAGTGAACTCGAGAAATCTCACAAAGCAGCTAGCTGTTTTAGTCTGAAAGTCATCATAGACTGGTGGCAAAATCTGAAAAGTGTCTACAAGTCTATTTATGGGTGATGGAATGTTAGAAACTGTCATCCATGCCAGGAAGTTAAAATGACATATACTGAACATATCTGATTTAGGCTTTGGTTAGTTTTTTATATTTTTTGGCCATCAAAGCCGTAATTGATAAATTTCAGTGAAATTCAATATCTTCTAAACTTGACAAGAAACTCTCATGAAATGTGGTCTGTATGTGGCTTTTAATTAAACAAAAATGAATATCAAAGATTGCTAATGTGGGCTTCTATATAAAATAATTATTCGTGAAACATAATGCAAAATGGGCACCTGGCCTCCTCACAAAAATCTAATCCAAGCATCATATCTCCCCAATCGTGTCAATTAGGCACATGAAATTGTGTCCCATATTAACACTAACCTAACTACAAACACCACTGAAATATTGAGGTTAAACCTAATGTCTTCAGTTGTCTTAATAAAGTAATCAAAACAGCAGCGTTGCCATTTCTCTTGTTTCACAGCGGTAACCCTGAAATTGTACAATTTGCACATGGTTTTGTTCCTAAATAATTCCTAAATGATTCTTACTACCTGAAGGCAGATACACCCTGAAAAAGAACACATAACATGAATAATATTTTATATTTGCTGGGTAACATGTCATCCACCTCAAATATGTTTAGTATATGTCATTTTAACTTACTAACATGGATGACAGTTTTTAACATTCCCCCATGGTAAAAATTTCAGATTTTGCCACCAGTCTAATCAACTTTGGAGAGAAAAAAACTTCTTTTTTTTTTAAACATATTTAAGTGTAACAATCATCTCATAAAATGTCTATGAGCAGACCTGGAGGATGGATTTTCAAAGTGTGTGTGTGTGGGGTTGGGGGGTGTGTGTGTGTCTAATATTTATGTGTTTATAAAATGCAAATCTATACCTGAAACAAAAACTGGCTGAGACCCCACTACCACACCCTCCTCCCACCGCCCCGGCTCCTAAGGGTCTGATGAGAAAAGTTTTGTGAAAAGGAAAATGATTAAATAAAAACCATTGAGCAGCTATATTATCTTACAAATCTTACCTGACTCTCATTCACAACAAGATTAGTTTCTAGACACACTTCTCGAATGGCTTTGGCCAGAACTTCATACTCAATGTCTTTGAACTCAATTCCTGGGAAAACATCTTTGACCAGTGAATCAAAGCGTGTACAGTCAGAAAATGTCAGTTTTGACAAAGTGTTGATTCGCAGTGCCTGTACAACCAACTTAGCTTCAACATTGGTCTCAAGTTTGCCTGAAAGAGATCAGAAAGAAAATGTGATAAGTTTTTTTTAAATGCAAACCCACTGAAAACTGCCTAGGAAACGGTGATTAATGTCACATTAATTTTGGCAGAAACTTAAAGAAACTATACTATTAGAGGACAAGCTAGGAAAGATGAAAAGAAACGTAGTATTGTAGAAGTCCAGCCTGCCATGGTCTACCTCATATAACAATCAACTACCTATAAATTGAACTTCAGATATGATGCTTTGTTCAGTCATTTGCCATGATGAGTACATTTGAACTATAAATTGGTATTCTATTTGTTTAACAGAAAATAGCACAAAAAATAAATGTAGGCTATTAGTATCTTGATATACTACTACTACTTCTATCAATTCATAATAATGCATATTCATGTATTTAAACTTGTGTATAAAGGCCAACTGGGTACTCTATACTTTATAAATTTATAAAGTTTTCATACCTTTAAGCTTCTTTTTTTTTTTCTGCAGCAAGTTTCCACAACCCTTGAGAACTGTTTTCAAGGCTCGCAGTCCCCAATCATAGTGCTGCTGTGGGGTCAGCAACTCTCTTCAAATACAAATCAGTTAATGCACACTATTAGTTATATCTAAATACAAATTTATTATAATGAAAGCGATTGTAAATTTATAGTTTTACAAAGAAAAATATTTAACAACAAATAATAAAGAATATATTTACCTAATTTGTTTTAAAGTTACAAGTTCTGTTTAATTTTCAAAACTGTTCACATTTTTTATCATACAGAAGTGAAGGTCTTACTAAAGAACATAATTATGTACCACTTGTCATGTTTAGTACAGATCTAATTTAGTAATCTGATGACAGATGAAAACACAAACTCACTTAGAGAGGTTAAAGATGGCTACCAGCTTTCTACCAAGATTCTTGGCATCTTTGAATCCTTCGGAAAAGAGGATGACCTCTGCAATTTGGTCATTGTCTGGCTTGGACATGGCAACTGGACGGAAGAGCTGCTTCAAGTTGTCAGGCAACTTTTGACGACCACCGTATCCTTTACCCGCTGGATTCATTGTTATGAATATGCCAGAGTTATGATCAATGCTGATCTGTGAACAGAGAAAACCTCAAGGTAATACTGTATATCATGAAATTAATGTCTTGTGATATGTATTTTTACTAAAAGCTCTTGCTTGGCCTTTTTCTTACAGTGCTGTAGTTAAAATTACGAGTATCAATTAATTACTGCACCAGTACAAGCATAACATTACCTTCTTATTCATGTTAACCTCATAATTTGCAGTATACAATTATTAGTAATGATATATAATAAAGTAGATTGTTTTACTTTACATAATAAAACTGAATGTTTTTTTAAAGTGAAAAGGTCCATTTTCATGTGTTATCCAACAGTACTGTAAAATCACTTGTACTTGAATCAACAAATTTATGAACCAAATAGTAACAATAAATATAACAAAATATAGAAATAAATCACAAAAATTGTTAGAAATAATTGCTTTCACAAATTATAATTTTTATAAACATTTCAAGCTTGTATGAACCCTAATTATTATGGCTTGCTTTCAATTTATATTTTAAAAACAGTAACACCTTCCCCCACCATGAAAAAAACAGAACAAAATCCACTTACGTTCCTGTTGAGGAGTTCAACATTTGGAGACTTGTTCTTGATGCCATCCTGAATCACTTGGATCTGCATGGAAACGGCAGACAGCACGGCCTCCTCCAATCTGTTAAACTCATCAAAACAGCCCCATGCCCCACACTTCACCAGCCCTATGAAGATACGTCCCATCGACTTGACATCTATACCCTATAATCAACAAAATTTGTTTGCATTAATAATCTTTTGAAAGTATTTGATTGAAAACATATTTTACTAAGCCTTCTTCTTACTATATTATAATGCAGACAGTAGACAATGTTGAAATTTCTACTTGCTATATATTTTGTTACAAGTGATTCAATCATACCTCATCACAGTTGAAGACAAGAACTTGCCGGCCGAATAGTCCACCCATGGCTTTTACTGACTCAGTCTTTCCAGTACCTGCAGGTCCATAGGGATTTCCACCCAAACCCATGTGCATGCCTAAAAACAGAAAAACATATTTAAAAAAAATGCAATTATGTCACCTCAGTAGTCTGTCTTTATTAAAATGGGACCTCTGTCATTTATTAAGTTCTCTAGGGAGGTTGTAAATGGCGATTAATATTTCAAGAAACAAGTAAAGCACTGCATAAATTATGTGTGAACGAAAAATAGGTTATACAAGAACAGCTCTGCACGACCTTCACACATATTCTATGCAGTCCTGAATGGGCAATGTTAATGATTTGAATAAAGGTGATAAAACATACCCTGTGTTAAGGTCAGGTAGCACTTGTCTGTCAGTGGAGTGTGCACCAACTTCTGAGCATTGCCTTGATATTCATATGTGTATTCAAACTCTGCATCCACCATTCTCATACAGCACAGGCCATCCCTTCGCAGGTAATACCTAGAGTATTTCCAATTTCAATAAATTAAGCAATTCAACTGCTATGTTAATTAAATAGAGGTTATTAAATGAGTTGCAATTTATTATCAAATTTATGTCCCGAATGAAATAATTTTTCTTTGTCATGAGGTTTAGTAAGAGACAAAGGAAAATTATTACACTAGGGACATAAATTTGATAATAAATGGTAACGAGTTTAATATTCTATTTATTATCCCAGCCAAATGCTATTGATTTTCCCTAAAATGCTTTAGCTGCCCTGTATTTTTAAAACACACAATAATGAAATACCACCCAGACTGTGCACATAGCAACGCTAGTGTGTTCATCCGCCTTTAAAAATAGTTACTGCTAGTATTTACTTTTTTTAACAATGTATTTTTAAATAGCCATTTTTGTTTACAACGACGATGTTTTACAATTCACTGCGTTGCTATAGAAAAATAGTTCGTGAAGCGTATGAATGTCAAGGCCAATATCATTACCATCAGTTTTGGTACGAGAACTTTCACTGGATAAATAGAACAAAACTACCCAATAAAATTAACAGTTAAACCAATGTATAATAATGCTCACTCAGACACTGAAAAATAATTCCCAGTTATGAGTGCTCTTTGGGGTAATAAACAATGAATCCTTTCCTTTTCTGAAATATTTTTTTAATTAGAAGTTCTAAAAAGCGACTTACTGGAACGTTTATTGAAAAAAATACGTGGTGATTTTAACTGTGATTTTCAACATTTTAAAGAATTATTTTGGCGTGTACTATAAAATGAAAATATATTTTATCTTGATGACTTGCAACGCGATTTTCTACTTCTAGCATTTGTATAATTATGAATCAACGCAACTGTTCAAAGACATGTTTCCGGAATAGTTTCAACTTTGAAATGAATAAACGCAATTTTCTAGAATTAAAATTTAATATATTTAATTAAAAAAGAAAAACAACATGAAATAAATATTATTAAATCAATGGGGACCACATCAGTATGCTAATATGGTCATCAGTGAGATTTGCTTTACAGTCGCAAATGTTAGTATATCTTTTTACTCACATATATTAGTGTAATCATTAACAGGAAGTGCTTTTTGTCGCATGTGTTAGTATGACTATCAGCGGGATCTACTTTACAGTCGAATGCTAGTAAAGTTTTATACTCGTATATATTAATATAATCATCAGCGGGTTTTGTCTTATAGTCGCATATGGGTCATTCCGTGTCAAATCACCTATCCACCCCACCCCACCCTCACTGTGTAGATCACGTGACCTTGAGATAATCTTTCTTGAAATTTAATCTCACATATGTTAACTAACACATATAAAAGTTTCAGAGGTGTAACATTTTTTGTTTAGTCTCAATACACATTCAAAAATTGCACTTTAATGTCTTATTGATCAATTCCTGGGAGCGGGGTGTTGCTCAAATGGTAGTGTCCACCCGTGAAGCTGTCAGCCATTAGATCGATCCTTTTCAGTGGATCTATTTTCAGTTTGGGCTATTTTCCTTTCCAATTAGGTCATTAAAGGCTGTGGTATGTGCTGTCCTTTCTGTGGGACAGTGGATATAAAAAAACCTTGCTGCTTATTGGAAAGAGTAGCCCATGTGGCCGGAGCGGGTTTCCTCTAAAAATATGTCAGAATGACCATATGATTGACGTCTAACAGCCGATGATAAGATAAAAATCAATGTGTTCTAGAGGCATCGTTAAATAAAACAAACTTTGCTTTTACCAATTCCTGATGCTAGGAATTACTATATCTCTTGAACACCCTTTGTAGGCATAAACGGTCCACTGGTAACTGTCATATCATCCTCAGAATCCTGGACAGATACTAGTTATGCTAGGTCACTCCGCACTCAGCTAATAGGCATGCATCTTTGCCTATAAACGTACATACTATTTTATTTTGAATGGTTTTTATTAAAATCTTAATAATTTTATTTACGAAATAATCAATTCCAGACATTTGAAAGCACAATTGTTTTACACTTTAAAAATGTCTCAATCAAAAGGAATACTAGCTTAATGATATAACAGCATGTTATTAATCAACAGTTACCAATACCAAATAACAAACACTATTTGTGACACAACCTACAAGAAATCTTGATTCCTTTACATAGTATCCTTAAATAATCAGCAAAGTTTATTTCACATGCACTTGGAAATGACAGGAAAACACATACTATGTTCTTTGATTGTGAAATAGCCCAAGGGCAATACTAACAACAATCATATTCTTGCTGTGTTCTCTAGTTGCCTACACGCTGAGTCTGCTGGACTACTATCTGTTGATGATTCTAAGGGTGATATGACAGTTACCAGTGGACCGTGTATGCCTACAACTGATGTTCAAGAGAGATAGTGATTCCTAGCATCAGGAATTGGTCAAAGAAAAGTTTGTTTTATTTAACGACGCCTCTAGAGCACATTGGATTTTATCTTATCATCAGATAGTGGACATCAATCATTTGGTCATTCTGACATATTTCTAGAGGAAACCTTCTCCCGCCACATAGACTATTCTTTCCGATAATCAGCAAGGGGTATTTTATATGCACAGTCCCTTAGAAAGGGATTTGATGAACCAGTTGTGGACCACTGGTTGGAACAGAAAATATCCCAAACTGCAAATGGGTCCACTGAGAAGGATCTATCCAACGGCTGACAGATTCAAAGGTGGACACACTACTGTTTGAGCTACATCCTGCTTCCAGAAAACGTGTTATTTTCATGGACGTGCAGTTTTTGAACAAAAATATTACATCTCTGAAACTTTTCTATGTGTTAGTTAATATGCGGTAGATTAAATTTCAAGAAAGGTCATCTCAGGGCAATATGATCTACACAGTGAATTTCAAGGTCATAACAAAGCTCAAATGGTCAATGTACGCCAATATTTACCAATCTGAAAAACAATGACAGGTTTGGAATACATGTCAAATTGCCTTTCCAACAATACCAATTTTATGAAGATTAGCCCATTAGTCCATTAGATATGCGAGTTCAAAGGTTGGCAGCCACGATCGTTTTGGCAGAAAACCTCTAAATTGGGGTGGGGTGGGGGTCATATCTCCCACACCATTGGTCCGATTAGCCTAACGTTTTGAATTTGATGCTGTGGGATCCCAATCAACAAGTATACCAAGTTTCATAAAAGTCTGAGATGGTCGGGTTTAGATCATTTGGTGATTTGAAACGGAATGCCATAATTATGTTTGTATTGTCGTCAGTACGACTGGCTTTATAGTCGCATATTTTAGTAGTGTGCCCTACAAAGGTTGTCACAAGTCAAGGGTAGTCAGTACATAATTTTTATTTTAATTTGTAAATACATGTAATGTTGAACCATGAATAAGAGCTTGTATTGAGAAATAATCCTAAACATTATGTTAACTGTATTTTCATGGGAATTCAGTGTACACTTTTAGACTGTAAATACATTTAGTGTTGTTAACTATGAGTCATAGCTTGAGGTGACAAAAATGTTGGACACTTGATTACTGGTACAAGTTTTGCTAAAGAAATCTAGGCTTGGGCTTATATGGGTGAACATTTTAGTTATGTGTGTCAGCTTACAGATCGTGTATAAAAGCTATGAGTGTGATTTTATTTAGCAGAGGCATATGAATTCTTGTGAGAGAAACTTGATATGAAAATACTGTGAAGTATTTATTTCTGTGTTAACTTTGGGTTGGTGACAACCGTAAGTAGATTATGTTT
>JAULBS010090500.1:0-17491 GCA_032355785.1 Symmetromphalus regularis | reverse complement strand
TAATGAGGTAAGTTATATATTTTGTTTTTTATTCGTCAAAAACCATGTTCCAAGTAGCGCAAACAGACTATAGTTACATTTTATTGACTGATAATCAAATTGTTGGTATTATGTCAGAAAGCTTATGTTTTATTTAAATATACAATTTCCCTTGTTTCGCCTTTGAAAGTTACTTTAATCAATGTCTATGGTATAACTTTATATAGCTATTTTGAATTTAAACAATTATTGTTTTAAAAAATGTGTATGGTTTTTAATGCTGTTCAGTTTATTTTAGTGAGCTTTTTAAGGGTGTTTTTTTTTTTATTATTATTATAAACGTTTGTTCAGTTACACGTTAGAAATGTTAAACCCAGTACATGTAATTATAATTTGGCACTACTCAGCAAATTCTTTAAAATTTAGACTGCACCTTTTTAATCTAAGAAATCTCATAAACATTCAAACCATGAGTATATGATGCTTTAATTAAAGTTAAATAATCAAAGTTGCACTTTTTCTCCAAAAGTTACTTTTTGTTATGTAATAATATTACATAAATATTATCTGTCCATTCATTCATTTGTAACCAAAAACATTTAATTGTATTTTAGATTGCCTGAAACACAAAAATGTCCATACTTACCTTAAAATAATAATTATGAATAAAAATGATCTCAACTGTTACTGAGTTGAGATGGTTGGGGGATTTGAAATGCAATGGCGAAGTTTTTGTTGTAAAATTATATTCATGACCCAATGGTAGCAGGTCTACTGTCTCAAAAAGACGAGTATATAAATATTCTTAAGTCCAGACAATTGAACCTTATAGTAATTTTATATTATCGAAAAAATTACATAATGAATTTTCAAATATTTATTATATCAAATCTATATCAACTTTGATTCTGCAACTTTAATTACAGTATAAGATTCATATACACATATTAATATATGCATGCATATATCAACTGTTGGAAATGCACGGGCGCACACTGTTTATCAAATTTCTTTGAAACAATGTTTAGAATAGATAAAATATAATGAAACAAATAATGTAACAGTTTACCAAATTCACTAACCCTCAGTTGATTTTTTATCTGGTGTTGAAGAATTATTATCATATGTATTGCTATAATACGTAGCTCACTAGCTCAAGTTCTCAAATATGTCTCCTGGACATAATACACGTTATGACTCTGTAGCAAAATCCATTTAAACTATAACAGGTGTTGGGTTGGTGCTCACTAGCTCAAATTCTCAAATATGTCTCCTGGACATAATACACGTTATGACTGTAGCAAAATCCATTTAAACTATAACAGGTGTTGGGTTGGTGCTTTTTAAAGTTTGTTTTGTTTTATGTTTTTTTAAATAATAGTTACTCATTTAAAACCAAATTTTAAATAAGACATTTTAAACAGGACTTAAGTTTATCTATTTGTAAATTTCTGTATTTTTGGTTTTTAATTCTGCGATATGTAAAATTTTCATAAAGGTCAAAATACACATCTGCTAAGCTAAACAATATTTAGCGACACTATACTATACAATTATTGTGCACTTAGGTGTGTGTACACTCGCGCTGAGCGAAGAAACGCGTGTTGTATTGCGTGTGAAATTTATCTTATGGTATAGCATTGTTGTCAATGTGTATTTTTGCCTTTAGTGTTGTATTTCTAGTCGTGGGGATGTTATTGTTACGCTGATTTTAAAACGATGTGTTGGCTGTGTGTTTTTATGATTTTATTTTATTTATTTATTATTATTAATTATTATTATTATGTTTTTTGTTTTCATTCCCCCCCCCCCCCCAGCCACATGTTGCTAATGGTTCCAAAATAGGCATGTCTCACAATAGCCACAAGCGGCTTAAAAAGGCTTTATTTTATGGCCAGCCTATTTTATAATGGACTTTGTTAACCGTACAAGAACACAAAGACTGTGCTTTATATCCAAGCTTTCGATGCTCTTCAGTCTAACAGTCAAACCTGCAGTAAAGGTTGCCGATAAATAAAACGTCTCTACATTGAATACTGTCGATAGTGCATACAAATGGATATATTTTATTCTGTATATAAAGGACATCTTTCCATAAAGGCGGTTTTGTTCCATCAAGTGGTCTTTAAAGGCATGTTTGACTAAAGATTGTAACAGTTACTTTTCGCCTGAACTGATATGTCAAGATATAATTCGGGTAACCACTTGTGAGAGAAGTCATAATAAATGGAAACCTTATTCTCATTAAAAAGCTTGATATTTTATTACTACTGTAAGATCTTAACACTTACATGCACGAATTATGACATTATTTTCAAAATTTCTGGATCTGATATTGATGTTTAGACATGTTGGCGTGGGTTAACCTCTAAATAATAACCTCTAAACGAGACAAATGACTATTAACCAAGAATTTTCTGCCATCCTCAAATGGTCACTTAATGAGTGGTAACAAACTTTATAACTAATCATGTTATTACGTTGGAGTTAATTTAAGTGAAGATAGCATATTATTCTCTAACTGCCATGTGAAACGTTTTGCTAGATATCACATTCATTTGTTTTCCGATCTTTTTTTCTTTCTTGTCCTTCTTCACCTAATAAAGTATTTTAACTAACCCTTTATCATTGTAATGAAGTACTTTACTGTAAGTCAAACAAATTTTAAAAAGTTGGAAAATAGTAATATTAATTATAATTATAAAATAAAGTGAAGCGGAAGAATGGGCAACAAATTCATAAAAAGACATCTTAAATATTTGCGTAAAATACAAACTTTTATAATTGATACATTATTAAGATATGTGTGTAAAATGTTTGACCCTCTGTTATACACTTTACTTAAATAGTTGGGTCTTGTATGATAGTAAATTGGACAAATTAGCCTAAAACTATACTGATTTTAATGTTTTGCTTTTTAATAAAGAACAAATGTATTTTGATTTGGACAGAAGGCTGTGTCCAAAGAACTCAACTCTTGGAAATAAAAGTTTAAACATAGAATCTAGATTGTAATAAAATAAAAATAAGTAGTGCGCATACAAGTTAAATACGAACACGATAATATTAGAGACAAATATTAATAGGCAGATGATTTTATTAGTTTTAATTCACAAGCTATTATAAAAACAAGGCAAGTCATTATATTTTAATAACAAGTTTGGTACATTTAGACCATTATATTACAAAATTTAAGGTTGAAATTTTCCAAATGATTTTTACATTTTCCATGACTTCCCTCTTATTTTCGTTTGTGACCAGTTTCGAAGTGGCATTACCCGAAAAATCAGTTCTTTCGTCTGAAGAGCTAAATTTGGAATGATTCTACCAGCCTTAACGTCTTAACAAATTTATGTTAATATCAATATGTTTGCATTAAGAAACAAACTGCTGGTAAATATTTCCTTTTTTTCGTCCAAGATTAACTTGCGTAGTAGATGACGGAAATGTTTTCGTACAAAATCACTTACCAAATGAAATACGATAATGGAAATCTATACCCTGTGACAATGGACCTCTTCCTAAATATGAATGTAAACTGTGCTAGTTTTTAGTTTATTTGATGTGTCACACCCTACCATTAATGTTTGCTTAAACAGCTTAAGAAACACCGTGTGATTAATATGAAATTGATTGTACTTTGCAAATTTATTATTTAAATTAATATGAAAATTATAATTAACAAGTTTATATATCAGGTGTAATCAGAACAAGCTGGATCTATTTAAGTTGTATTTGGGAATTTTCACGTAGATATATTATTAGACTTACGTAAACAAAACTTGTTCATGCAAAGCCTTTATTAATGGTCATCAGAAAATAAATTACTTAGAAGAATTTTTGGCACGACAAACTGGGAAAAACTTTGTACTGATTACTCTGCAACTTCATTAAGCTTGCCGTTCCTTTCTCGACTGATTAAAATAACAAATTACTGAATTGTCACAAAGTTTTCATAACACATTAGCTGATGGTCAATGAACCAGTCACAAAGACAAGGAACTATTTTAGTAATTATGGTGAAATAAAGACTTGCTTACACGATAGATATTTAAACTGGACATTAATGAATAGCGTAACTGTGTGGAAACTTATTTTATCATGTTATCAGTTTGAACATCCAACACACATGGAAAAGACCATTTCCCAAATAACAACTTAATTAATTTAGCAATTTTCCACGTAACCAATTGCTGACAATACCAGCACATTTGATTTCCTATATTCAACTAGCGCATTATAAATCAGATTATTAAGACATATATTTATGTGTATGCACGTAGATTTTGGTTCACAATATGCGAAATTAACACTTGAAAACATATCACTGTTAGATCCGTAGTTAAGAATGTCCAAAGACTTTCCAAAAACTAAAGTGTTTCAAAGAAGTTAACATATTGATTAGGGTTTCTCTGGCGCGTATGCAAGATTTCTGAAAGGGAGGGTCCAAATACGGGTTTCTGAAAGGGGGGATGAATAGAAATAGGGACAAAATGGTTAATTTTCACGTCCTTCCACTCGTAAAAAAGTAAACAACTATTTTTTGTTTAATAGGGGTCCTGACCCCCCTGGATCCGCTACTGCTTCTTTTTCACCAAAATATTTGCTTCTGAATAAATTATATATATATATATATATATATATATATATAGTCTGATTAAGGTAAAATAATCACAGAAAACGATATATAATTTAGTACACATAAATATATGTCTTTCAGGTTTAGGCCATTTAGATCGGGTTCGCTAATTTTGAATTTTCAAATTTGCATTATGTACAGGATGCAATTTTCTTAAACATGATTTTTCTTAATATTTATAATGAATATTGCGACCATATAATTACATTGTTTTATGAATATCGCGACCTTACATATTACATGGTCCTAATAATAGGTTTTATCTTGAAGATAGAGCACTAATTCTATAGTCGCAACTTAAAATCAAACAAATTAAAAATTATGTATTCAATATATTTATGTACTAAACTGAAATATGATCAAACAAGCAAATCTGAACTATGAAAATGCTACTTGAACTTTTAATATTAACACACATTTACTAGTCGGCGTCATTCAGTAACGAATGTCGTATACAGAGGTCCTATGTCATCAGGTATATGTCTGATACCATGCTTTGAAAACTCAATAAAGAACTACCAATTGACAGTGTTTGTTTATTTTATTATTTATAGACATTTATTTTCATTCAGAGTTAGGCCTATAATAATAAATATATATGTATATATATTTTCAAAGGGAAATTACGTTGTCTGAAAAGTCTTAATGTACGTTTGTTTAGTGTTTTCATAGAATTTTATTTTTATCTTATTTTTTTTTGCGTGGGTGGGGGGGGTAGTGCTTTTTTATGTTATAATTTTTGTTAGCTAATAGGTTTGACATTTATATGCATATGATTCTTACCAGTTTTATTAGAAAATTTAACGTCATTCAGGAAATTAGCATCGCAGGCAATTATTCTGTACATACTTACTCTTTACTCACTTTTATTTTTGCAATCAACGATTATTTATCATTTTTTCAGTTTTTGCTACCATTGCCACTTTGATCAAAATAATATAATTAAACATAGTGGAGTAAAGTTTTTAAACATTATATATATATTATTTACCTTTTCTTAGTATTGTCACAAAAAGAATATGACGTAAATCTCTATTATTCTTAATCTTAATAATCTACGTGATAAAACATTGTTTGCGTGACTTTTTGGCAATAAATAAAAATATCATGTTTATGTTGCTAGTAACTAAAAAGGAACCTGCTATAAAGCCAATCTTATACACCAACCAGATTAAATGGAAAGAGTTCTCAAAATTTAACATTACAAAATTATTGTTTAAAATGTGTCCAAAAAAAACCTCTCAACATTTGTTAAGTGTTTTTAAAAGTTTATTTCATTTAAAAATACCAACACTAAATAAATATGTAAACAGGGGTTGAAACTGTCTTTTCACAAAGCCTGGTGCATATGGAACAGGACTGACATGAAACTAATATTCTTTATCTAACTTGTCTGTGAGCAGGTGAACCATTAACTAATTTAATTGTCAACAAAATTTATAATATATAACATTGCATTGTAATATATTAAGAAATTCCACACACAAACGAAAGAAAAATGTGCTTCAAGCATTAGTACTATTACTTATTATAGAATACCCGAGAAGCATCTCACAAGCAAATTAAATGTTATTATAAATGAACTATTATCTATTCTCACTAAAAAGAAAGTGTTGTTTTTTTTTTGGACGACTTTGGGAAAGTCAAATGCTAACATGGCAAGTAAGAGTGTAAATCACACTTGGCCCTGGACATTCATGTTTTAAAATAAATCTTCAACCCCTGATAAAGAATGCAATAACAAAGTGTACATTTGCTGGGTTTAAAACAGATTTTCATGACATTAAATAGTCTGCCATCTAAAAATATGAATGTCAAAGGTATTGCTGAAAAATTATGTAAAGCCCAGGAAGGATGTAGTTATCTGCATACAAAATGCATGTGAAGCGGGATGTAGCTAAAACGGTAAAGTGTCCGCCTGTGAACCAGTCAGTCGTCAGATCGATCCTTCTCAGTGGACCCATTTGCGTTAGGGCTATTTTCCATTCCAACCAGTTGTCCACAACTGGTTCATCAAAGGCCGTGGTATGTGCTGTCCTGTCTGTGGGAAACACGATATAAAAAATCTCTTGCTGCTTATCGGAAAGAGTAACCAATGTGGCAGCAGTGGGTGTTCTCTAAAGACACATGTCAAAATGACTATATGATTGACGTCCAATAGCCAATGATAAGATAAAAATCCATGTGCTCTAGAGGCATCATTAAATAAAACAAACTTTACTTTGACTTTACAAAATGCACGTTAAAAAGTGTTACATAGGAGGGAGTTGAGGTGAATTCCTCCCAATTCAAAAATAACATTACAAAATAAATAAATTTATTTATGTACATGTTTATATATATATTAATAAAATTATATCAGTGGGACACTGGCCCAGTATAATATTAATAATATATTTAAAGATACAACTGATTACAAGAAGCAAAATACACATATGATGTAGTGTGTACCAATAATATTAAAACATTCCAGTGATATAAGTATGATATATACTGCACAAAAACAGTAATATATCTGAAACATGAAGCACAAAGATTGTCAGAAAAAAATATATAAATATAATTGCGTAAATGTACAAAAATGTATATTACTGCCAAGTTATTAACAAAATCAAAAGTGATACAGTTCTGAATGCAGAAATCTGAGGCTTGACAATCAGATACTAAACTGGTGTTTAATTTATAAGATTCCTATACTTTAATTACAGAGACTTTGATTACAATTCAAAGACAAGTTTTGTAAATTATAAATATCCAATTCAAACAGTTCAAAATTAAGCAGTATTGCATTGGACTTTGTGTTGAACAAATTGTGGTTTCCAAGTCAGGCCTGTCAAAATTGCATGAATGATCATTTACTTCACACGTCTTTTGTGCAAGTCAAGTTTTACATAACCCATTTTCCAATATCACAAACATTTATCACCAATCTGTTTAATGTTAACACGACAGCATATTTTGTAACATATCTAAGGACAATTAAATCTGTTACCTAAAACCTTTTTGGGATAACCTCTTTCTGGCTTATGCACATTTTCAATTCTTAATTGATACTAGGTTCTTACAGAGATTTAAATTACAAAAATAATATCTGGAAATGTAAATTACCTATTTGAAAACAACATATATGTAAAGAGAGTCATTTTTATTACAGTATTAAATGCATAAATTTGCAAACTTGAGATTATAGCACCAAACATAGCAAAAATGTTTTCACTAACACGTGTAAAAATATTTGATTATTTCTGACTTCACTAAGATAATGTACAACCTTCCATAAAACATGACAAATCTTGCAATAATTCCATGTGTCATTATGTACGTACATGTTAATGTCACAAATTATCACCTACAATGCAAAGGAATATATCTGGAAAAAAGAAGAAGACATGTTTAAATAAATATATTAATTGACACTGATAAACTCATACAGTTTTTGTTATTATATAAGAAATATTATTTTACTGGAGTTTTGTCCATATTTTATATAACAGCATAAAAATGACAGGATATATACTAAAAACAATTTACATTTTCAAAAGGTGACATTTTACTATTTATATTTATCAGTTATTGACCGCACTTGAATTTATTAATGGCAAACTTTTGTTTTCTACATAACTTATTAGGGCAGATGTTATTTATTTTTGTATTCTTCACACTATATACAAATCAGTCAACAAGAAATATGTTGTAAGTCATAAAATGTCGATCAAAATTACATTAGACACATTTCAAAAACTTTAATAAAAATTGTTTTGATTAGTAGACTTGAAAAATGAAAAAGAAATTAATTTATCTAACAATATAAAAAAACATGAACTTCTAAATATACTTGAGTGGAACACAGTTCTAGAGCATCCACCTTACAGGCATGGGAATTGGAAAAAGTCCCCAATAGGGAACAGGGTCAATGATAGGGGGTTCAGGAGGGTGATGTCCCCCATCCAAAAATGAATTTGGGTATTTTTTCAAGTCCAATTTGTTGCCTTTCAGTGCCCAGAAATCGAGAAAAACTGTTTCCACTTGTACCTATATTGACACATTTTAATTTTTTTTACTCAAAGCCTTGGGGTGTATAGTATATACTTTGAGATGTACAGTGAACTTTACTGGCATGTGTACTTCAATGGGTGTACAATTCCCATGCCTGACCTTAAGATTTATCCTATTCAACACACTCATTTACGCTATTTTTTCACCCTAGCCAGTGGTCCACAAATGGTAATTAAGGCAATGCCATGTGCAGACCTATCTGTGAGGTATGTGCTGCTAATCGGAAAGAGAAACCTTTGCAGTCATAGTTTCTCTTAAAACCTTCAGTTGCAAACACTATATATTTCATGACTCTGAGCCATTGATAAACCATTGTGCTAGGTGTCATTAAATAAATATTCCTTTCTTTCTAAAAATGTCCTAGATACAAATAATTTATACTTACAATAAATAAACATCTCTTATTGTTAACCTCTTGCAGTGTTGTAAGAACCACAGTGACCACATTTCAATCCAAGGACATGAAATTTAGTATCGCTTTCCTGCAAGTACATAACAACACACTTGATTAAAAAGTTTAAATTAAAACTGCAGCAATATGAAAAAGCATAAAACAATACACAATTTGCTACATAATGTACACATATTATTATAGGTCTTTTTTCATCAATGTTTCATTCAGGCCCTTTACAAACAATTGCCTATCATCATCAATTTTCCTACCTGGCCTGTACATTTCTTTAATATATACGTTCAATATTAATTTATATAATCTATCATATGTTTGTAACACTGGGAAAATCTGGTTGGTGTACTTACTTTATGACAGTCTCTACAAAGAACTGGAACCAGCAAGTCTTTGTATTCATCTGGCATCTCAGTCTCCGATATTTCCTCGTCCACATATTTCCAAACATTGTCCATGTTTAACATTGATTCATTGCATGTTGGACAAGCGTAATTACTAAAACAAAAACAGAAAAACAACATGTTGTTACTGCTATCTAAATAAAAACTTCATAGCCTTAAAGCATTCACAACTGTTAACATTTTCCACTTTGTACAAACTGTATGCTTGGGGAGAAGGATGGGAGGGGGACCATAGCCAGTGTACAAATTTATATTAATCATTACAATGACTATTGAAATCACATCCAAAATTTGCATTTTAAGCATACAAATGCAGGTGAGGGAGTGGCATCTAAAAATGTCCATGCCTTGTACAAATAGGAAAATGATGACAATTTTGAACATACCATAAAGTGATTATGTTATAAAATTATTATGTTGTTCAATGATTACGTTAGTCTTTCTTGCAGTAGATTTGTGATAATTTTTTATCTATAATTTTAATGACTATGACAAAGAACATATTAACAAGTTTTTAGTAGAAACTTCTGAAAGTTTCATTTTGTAGAAACCTAAACAAGAGCAAGTGGGTGTAATGTGTTTCACTGTGGTAACTCAGTTTGATAAGAAATTTTAATCCTTAAAAAAATAAATCAATGAAATGTAAAAGTCACCTCCATCAAAGAATAGCTTTTATAAGTTAGTATTTATTAACTTACAACATACATTGTATTTGTAATCTTGGTATGTCAAGGCAAACCAGTACATTTTATAAAATTCCATCTAAAAAAAAATACAGAAAGATAAATGCTGAAATTATTATTAGCTATCTCCAGATCAACAAAAACAGAACAGTTAAGAGAAACATACCCAGTCTTCAGTAGACCCTTGTAACATTTGCTGGAAATAAGAACAGAAAATCATTGATTAATTTCCTGACATTCATTTAATCAAAACAGTTGCAGGCCAGATACCTGGATAAAAACTTAGTATTCTAACATATATAAATATCTAAACAGTATCAGTAAACCATGTGATGCAATAACAGCACAGTATAGAATGTGTAACCATTTCAGTGTAACAGAAATTTAAACAAAATGATATTATTTATGTTTATACACTGCAACCAAGTCTTAAGAGGAAAATGATGATTGTTTAGTATCCAATGGCAGGAGGCAATGCAGGAACTTTGTAAGGTACTTTCAAACATACTTTTGAGATGTTTAATATTGGATGGGGGGGTCAGACCATACAAAGCTGGTATAGTAAGCCCAGGCAAGTTGGGAAATCAAGGCCCCAATTTCAAACAGCTCATTATTAAGTATTTTTGTAATCATTGCTAAAAATCCTAACCCTAACCCCAACGTCTCTTTCCATTCATGGTAATAATGTGTTAAAGAATTCATAAATCTTGCAGTCCTCATCCCATCAACACCAAATTATGAACCATCATGTGGACTAGCCATATCCTTGATTACTATGTATAAATGATTATTTTATAAGAGTAACTCACAAATGCAAGATGTGTCCACATGGTGGAACATTCAGTTCTGTTCTTGAGGTGTGCAGGTCCTCCAGACATATTGTACAGACATCATGTGACACCTTTTCTATACACTGAAAATCAATATAAATGTGTGTTGGATAACTAATTTAGGTATCCAAATGACTAGCAATGGTAAAGTCTCTTTTTCAATTTTTGATAATGAATGAATAAAATTCCTGACCCATTATTCATTTTCATATTTAATAACATTGTGAAACATTTATTATAGATTTTTGTACAAAAACTTTGAAGTGTGTATGATGTAAATAAAAGTTTTATGTTACTGTTAGGTTTTAGGGTTGGAATTCTCCATATATCTTACCTTGTGATTGTTTTTCAGTGAGTTGCCTAAACAGACATCACACTTCTCGCAGTGAAAGAAATTTTCAGCACCACCTATTCTGAAAATATAAATATATCTATGATGTATATAATATTCTGAAGACTATAAATGTCAGTGATAAAACTGTTAAGACATCATAAGACCTTTTTACTTTGAAGTTGCATTTAATTTGAAACCATATTACAGTAAACTATGAACTCCAAGCCTCAGTATGTAAAATCTGGATTAATTTTGAATACGTATTTGACATTATCAAAATGTTAATTTGCTTTGTTTTGTTTGGGGTGGGAATTTTTATCTTTAGAGAATAAAATTTCACAAAGAATTAATAGCAGATGTATTTAGCCCAAATCAAAGTTTTAATTAAAACAAACTGTGAAAGTTATACCTGTAGCACTTTATGTTAAGTCTGTATATATACAGTAAAGTTCACTTAATTGCATTCCTGATAATAGCATATTCCTGTTATTTGCATAATATTCTGCTGCACAGAACCATTTGTTTGCAAGTATATACAAAGAATTTCTTTTAATTGCATATGCTTTCTTTGTAATGTCAGGTTAATTGCATTTAAAAAATGTAGAAAACTTAATTTTTTTCTTCACAGTACCAAAAACCATAGAGATCATAATTTTTTTATAAAATAATCACAAAGTAAGTGTAACCATACACTATTATTTATCTTTTATAACATTCAGGATACATGGTTAAAGAATTACTATTGGAATATTTCTAATTATTCTGATCACTGTTTGATAAACGTACTTTGACTTTAAACCAGATAGTACAAGAAAAGTAACATGATTTTAAATGGGCATTTCTGATAAAGAGATAATCTTGTTAACTGCATAAAATATTTGGGCAAAATGCCTATGCAATTAAGAGGATTCTACTGTATATACATGTACACATGTGCAAATGTTATACAAAGCACATTTTTAATTGTTTGTATGGACAAGTCTATACCGTACCTGCATATACCACATCTATCACAGTGAAACTGTTGTTTGTCTGTATCATCAAACAGTCGGCAGATTTCACAAAAATAATTTCCAAAAACAATACCACAATTTATACATTTACGATGAACCTAAAAAGAAAATAATAAAACAATCACAAAATTTAAATTATGAAGAAATATGAGCAGAGGACATCATTATGATTATTTTTTTACTTCAAAGTCATAAAGTCATTGCGTAATATATTTTTTCATATCTTTAAAATGCTATGAATTCATTCTGTATAAAAAAAGTTAATTTAGTAAATAAATAAGGTACCTCTTGTAGTGTGTGGCAGCTGAGACACTTAATTTGAGTTACTTTTCTGCGATCCATTTCATGTAGTTCCTTGTCATCATGACAAACACGACATATGTACTCTTTCTTGCAGCAGGGTGCCTAAAATATTTAATAATAATTAATATAGAGTAAATTAAGACATAAGGACAAGAATTTATTTCAGATTTGCATCCTACTTTTTCAAAAAAGGGTGAAACAAATAGTTCCTATTTGTTTTTGTGTTTAATATGCTAAGATTATTAAAAATGACAAGTGTCTGAAATAGTTGAGGATAAGGACACTGTCATAACCAGTTAAAAAGTTTCTCATGTTATAATTATGTGGAATACTTGGTAAGGAATACATCTCCCAGAAAGAGAAGGTACACGAGTGGCGAGAGAGCAAAATATACACTTTGTAAAAAGAAAATAACAAAATAAAATTGAGATCTTTTGGTGCAGGAATGGATATTAATCTAATTTTTTAATTTATTTATTAAATTAGCCTTACTGTGAACAAGAAGTTAATGCAAAATATATTTTAAGAAATTTCAACATAATGTTTATTTGAGATTTTTTCCTTCATTCTTTTTCACTTGCCTATTAGGTTTTGTTATGTCAAGATGTGTTTGTCACTATTTTATCAGATTATTTCATGAAAAGAGTTTGATATCCACCCTCACTATATCATGTATATGGTTCATAAATGTTTTTAAAAAATCTCATCCTTTTCCACACATATTAAATCATTTTTCAAGAATTACTTTTCAAAAATTATAACTAGGAGTAGAAAACAGACTTTCTTATTATGGGGAAAATAAGAGACTGGAAACTATAAGATTAGGACCATTTGCCCTGTATGTAAATGATCAGTGTGCACTGTGTTCATAGAGAGATAAAAAAAATTATGAGTCAGGGTCAGGGCAAGCTCTGGTTACAATAGTAACATTCGCCAAATTATCTATAAAAATGTCAATAACTGAACTAATCTTTTTTCTGCACTTAAATGGCTATTATTAAAAGAATTTATTTCGGCAGATTACATTAAAATTCACCAAATGTTTTTAAATTTCGCTATTGGCAAATTTGGCGAGTGGCAGAGCTAGCACTGCAAGTGAATGTTGAATGCAGACACATTTTTCAGATTTTACTGAACAAAAATTAAAATATAAATAATAATGCTTTTCTTTTCCATAGATTTTCTAGGCTTTTAAGAAAAATTATTTTCAAACCTTGGAAAATGGATATTACACAAATTAGACTTTTCCTAAACTTCATAACTTGTCAGTGTCACTTGAACTAAACCGTTATTCGCGTTAGGTCACCGTGACAGTCCTAACCTAAAGTAGCGACATCCATGGCCGCTAGGGGGAGTGTGCAACAACACATGGCGATTGTGAGCGTCAAACGTATCCTCTCTGACACGGCTGCTCAATTGTGCAGTACTGTGCTAAAAGTACTTGACCGTATAAATTATAATATACACAGTTGGAAGGTCAATTTACTGACCAATGCGTATTTCTCATACTTGTTATTCAGAAGCATAGGAAAGTATTTAAAAAATAGTATTTAAACACAATTTTTATCAGAAGTTAATTAAAATCCATATACGCTGGTTTTACTTATGTTTTTAGTTACTTCTGAGTCTTAAAGAAATATCTGCGTCATAATATCAATTGTATTTCCCCGCAAGCAGTCTGAAGTAATGTGAAACGCGAAGTCTGTCAATTTTACTAAGGGACGTAACTCGTTCTAACTTTCTGTTCACTTGAGGATACTGTTACTAATTATTATCATAATCATTATGCGTTTCTTAAATGAAATAAAATTAGTATGTACAATATGTTTTTTCAATGCATTTTTTTCTTACATAAAATGAAAGTACTTAACATAATTATAATATTCAATAGAAATATTTTTCCAATTTAAAAATTAGGCCAAGTCTTAATTGAGAATTTTTCAGTTACTGAGTTAGGACCTGGTGCATTTGTGTTGGATGTAAATTTGTAAATTTAATAAGAATCATTTTAAAGTCGTAACCATTTAAATTAGTTATTCTTTAAATATTTTATTATATTAGATTTTCATACAAACTTGAAGAATCAAAATTGCAGTATATGTCCATTATTTGTTAGGAAAGAGAAAATTCGGAAGTAATTAATTTCCTTTTATATTATATTTTATATTATGATTATATTATTTTTATATTATTATATTATGATTTTTTTTATTGATTTTTTTTTTTGGTTTTCAAACTGTTGAATGGTTTCTCATTAAAGGACTAATTAAAATTTGTGGACTGGAAATTAAGCAAAAGCTTCATGTGGAATGGGTCATCTTCTATTTAGTCAGTCATTTACTGAAGTCCATGACCTAAATAGGTTGTAATTGAGTATTTATTTTGAGAAAATATGTTTATTTCCCCTCATTTCTATCAAATTCTGTATGTTCAGACAATATTTTTTTCAATGTGGTGCCAGTCTTGTGGGGTTTTTTGTTAGTATTCCTGTAGCTGAAGATAACCAGAACATTTTGGTACCAAATTTTTATCTGCATTATTAAACTCATGGTGGAGTGAAATTATGTTTTCACACAAACGGAAATTGTGTCCTTTTTTTAGCATCAATTTCCTGTTGTAAATAAAAAGAAGAAGTAAAGATTATTTTATTTAACGATGCCTCTAGAGCACATTGATTTTTATCTTATCAGCGCTATTGGACGTCAATCATATGGTCATTCTGACATATGTATTTAGAGGAGGAAACCCGCTGCCACCACATTGGCTACTCTTTCCGATAAGCAGCAAGGGGTCTTTTATATGCACCATCCCATAGAAAGGACAGCACATACCATGGCCTTTGATAAACCAGTTGTGGACCACTAGTTGGAACGGAAAATAGCCCAAACTGCATATGGGTCCACTGATAAGGATCTATCCGATGACCAGACCGGTTCTTTCCAATATGTACTACTACAAGGGGTTATCTCCCTTTAGGTATTTACTATGATCTGTCATGTGCTTTGTAGTCAACATATTAATTAAAAAGTTTCATTTACAAGACAGTGATAACCAAAACTAACAATAAGAGAACATTTTCTGAAATAATGTTCACATCCCAGTTGGCTAGACTTCGTATCACTTTGCGAACTTCCTCTGGCGATTTCTTCAACATCCATTTTGAGATTGTTTTGCGCTTATGGCGTTAACAAATCAAAATAAATAAAATGGACAGGTTTTGAAGGTAAACAACTCTTTCGAAACGACACTTAAATTTATTCTATACCAAATAATAAGTAACAGTTTGTGTACACGTTTTTTTCTTTTTAAAACTTTTTTTAACGTTGCAAGTATATTTTTGGCGCCAAATGTAATGTTTGCATAAGTTTATCATCCTCATTACGTTCAGGATAGGGTTCAGCCTAGGTTAGCCGTTGTCACGTTTGTGAGTGCTACGTAGTCAGGACCGGTTTTAAAGCCCATTGCTCCCAATTAGGTCATGCGCTAGGGTAATCTACTCTTGTACCTTCTAACGGTCTGTGAGAACCAAACGAAACTTGTACTAAGTTGTAGTTTTGTCAGAAACCAACTTAGATGTACAAGCTAATCATTAGCCTAGGCTAATGTTTATGTCATTTCACTATTTAAAACAAACTTTGGCTGTGAACCTGTTTCCTCCGCCAAAAATGTTCCCAACTGGGTCCAGCAGCTCACACGGCCAGCCCTGTACACTAGTATCGATTTGGCAGTATTCATGAACAAAAAGAAGAGATGGACTGTTGCAAGATGAAAATAATTTTAATTCCATCAATAACCCACTTTAATTTTAAAGGTAGTCGCTGTGGTCGCCATTTCATGCTATCAACTACATCATATTTAACCTAAAATAACAATTTCGTTGTCTAGTTATATTATGTTTAGGATGTCAAGGAATCTAAGGCCTGGCAAATCCAGGATTATTCGTGTTTTTGGTGTAACTGAGTCATTCCATGTCAATTTACAGTTTTCCATACAACATCTTAGATTTTGGCTATTAAAAAAAAGAAAGAATCTCAGGTTTTTGTTCTGAAACAGTTTTCAGGTTATTCCCTTTCAAACTTTGAGTGTCATGCTCCTCTTGATTACCACTTTTACTTTATTAGCATTAGCACCTTTAGGGACCCAATATCCCCATTTCTAAAAGATCTGATGTAGAATAACCTAACTTGTTTCATATTAAACCTAAGACATTTTAAACTTCTTTTTCAAACTTAAATTTAGTTTGTCTTTGTTGTAATGCATGCAATGCTGTTTGATATGGGGTGTAAAATAATTATTTAAGCTATTTTAACCCCTTTTTCTGCACATTTAATTTATATATGTGTATATTTAATTTTTTAAAAATATGTACCAAATATTTATTAAATTTTTTTATTTATTAATTCTCTGCAATATATATTAAATATTTTCAACATATATATTAAATATTTTCAACATATAATAAATGTTATTTAGGTAAATCATGTATATATATATATATATATCTAAAATAATCTTTTTTAAAATTAAATGTGCAATATTTATTAAATATTTGTAACATATATTAAATATCTTCAACATATATTAAAATACATTTAGCTAAATCATATATATCATATCCCATTTAGCTAAATCGTAGTTACTAATTTAGCCCCTCTGATGTATAATCATATTATCTGTGCAGAGCCGTCATGGTCTACGCGCACCATATGGATGTACTGAGGGGCTGGACTGAGCGGGGCTTATCTATACATGAGCGGGGCTAAATAAGATGTATAATCATATTATCTGTGCAGAGCCGTCATGGTCTACGCGCACCATATGGATGTACTGAGGGGCTGGACTGA
>JAULBS010090489.1:0-10571 GCA_032355785.1 Symmetromphalus regularis | reverse complement strand
ACCTTTCGCCAACGTTTATCAAATTCTCTGAACGTTCACCACGATAGTATTAAGTGTTGTGTTTATGACGTGGAGCGGGATAGGTTAACCTTTCGCCAACGTTTATCAAATTCTCTGAACGTTCACCACGATAGTATTAAGTGTTGTGTTTATGACGTGGAGCGAGATAGTTTAACCTTTCACCAACGTTTATCAAATTCTCTGAACGTTCACCACGATAGTATTAAGTGTTGTGCTTATGGCGTGGAGCGGGATAGGTTAACCTTTCACCAACGTTTATCAAATTCTCTGAACGTTCATCACGATAGTATTAAGTGTTGTGCTTATGACGTGGAGCGGGATAGGTTAACCTTTCACCAACATCTCGTATTATCACTGTTTTACAGCGATCTGTGAGTACAGGTCCTCATTATTTTGTCTATATTCCTTTGGAGTCTTCTTTGATACGGTTTGGGCCATTATAACTATCAAGTCATGTAGATTATAATACAACATTAATGGAATACAGTTTTAAATATGATGGCTGAAAGAGGTATGCGTGATGTCGAACCATCTCAACTTCCTCTAGGCCCGCGCCTGTGTACCGAGTGACATAATGCTGTCATTAGTTTTATAAGATTTTGAAAATTAATTAACTACTGATAGTTAATATAATATTTTAATATATTATATTTAAATTTATTTTACAAAAGAGAAAGCGGAAAGCATTCGATCTCATCGTTTCTTTAAAGAAGAACTGAAAATTTTAATATACGCACACTTTAATACTTTGGACTCTTTATTATTATTTGTTTTTAAATTTCTTTTTTAACTACGTGTGATAGCAATCATAATAGCAAGAAAATGACAGAGTATCATTAGTCAGATGTATGTCTCCATGACTCCATGTTGTTTAGTTGGTTGTACTTATTAAGGCTGAAGCATGCTGTCCTGGGCACATAACTCAGTTTTCTGTGCTATCAGTCCAGGACAATTTGGTGTTAGTAGGAGAGACGAACACCGATGCCGTCACACACACTAATGCAGCTACTGTTATCGATAAGCAACAAGGGATTAACCCACAAACAGGATAGCAGATACCACGGGCTTTGATACCAGTTGTGAACCACTAGTCGGTGGAGCACTAACACTGGGTTGGAGCCGATAATATTTAAAATTTCATGTCTCGACTGAGATTTATCCCAATATCTACCAGACGCGAATCCGATAGCTTAACCACTGCACTAACGGGGCCTTTATATTAATAGCAACATCGTACAATATGACAATCCAGTGGCGTAGTTTTTTGCAGAAATTTTTTAATATGATTAATATCATAAAAGTTGATTAAAATACGAGAAATAACTAGCATTGCCTCACTAGAAAAAAGACCCAAGCTACGCCAATGCCACCAATAGCCGATATTTATTTGTTTCTGTTAAACAACGATACAATCAATCAGTTGTATTTGATAAACTTAGGACCATACTAAAAACCGTTGGTCTGTCAATACAATTACCAGACCCATGCAAGTCTATATTAAAACAACCCCTTAGAAGAAGTTTTAGTTTAATTGCGTTATACATTATTTTGACTGAAGACATTAGATGTTTGGATATTAAAGAAATATTCTGAGAAATCCTGTATTAAAATATCACTTTCATAAGAACAAAAATCCTAAAACACTGGAAACCATATTTTATTCATCACCAAGGTGACTACATTTATTTAACCGTATGTTTTTTTTTCTATTATAACATCACTAACAACATCACTAAGAACCTGATTTCAGACGGTTAATTATCTAGTTTTAACACCTCATACAATCTATTTTCCATTGAAATCTCATTTAGAACACAATCTCTAGCATAATGAATGTTTTTACACACAATGAGCTTGTCTGACCTATAACAAGAGAAAGCCACATTGACGCACATAAAGTTTTAATAATACTTTCATTACAGAAGATTGAGTTTTGTTTGTAAATGTTTTGCAGACTTCTCTGACATCTCTCTTAAAAGGAATATATTTGAAACAGTTTGCAGAACCCTCATAACATCGCATTAAGACAGCCTATGTCGTATTGACCCAGCAATAACTTATAATTTACAGTAACTCTATCCATGACCGCAGAAAGTAAATGAGTAGAAAAAAGATAGAGATTTGTATGGATTTGAAAGAAAGGCGTAATTGCATGAAGACAGCAAGCCGTAGATCAACTAGGCCCCAAAGTACATACTCTATTCTTTAGTAAGGTGACCTTTTACACATACAATCATTGGCCCCAAAGTACATACTCTATTCTTTAGTAAGGTGACCTTTTACACATACAATCATTGTCCTCGGGAGAGGGGTGTAGCTCAGAAGTAGAGCGTCTGCCTCTGAATCCTCTGATGAATCCTCTCCAGCAGACCATTTTGAGATTTGTTCATTCCAGCCGGCGAATAACAACAGGTGTAACTATGACCGTGGCATGGGCTGTGCTGTCTTTGGAACAAATCCATATAAATCATCCCTTACTGCTAATAGAGAAAATACTATAGCTGGTCAAAGCAGATTTCCTTCGAAGATCCTGAGCTTATTTAAATATATATATTTTAAAACAAATACCTAATAGCTAATAAATAAAGAATATGATTGTGTGTATTTAAAAAAAAAACATTCCATTCTTTTATGTATTTGCCTTTGTGATCGGTCGATAGCGTTCTGTTGTTTGTACGAAGCTGAGGACGTAATTAACAAAGGATCGGGCACTGAAAGCCTGTTTTCACTCATCTTAACAGTAATTTAATTAAAGTCGGCATGTTGAAGATCTATAAACTACTGTTCCAGGAATCTGTACACTTTTAATGAACCTGAGTTCGAGTGTACATATACATATATACAGAAACTGGTAGTTATATTTTTAATGAACCTGAGTTCGAGTGTACATATACATATATACAGAAATTTGTAGTTATATTTTTAATGAACCTGAGTTCGAGTGTACATATACATATATACAGAAACTGGTAGTTATATTTTTAATGAACCTGTGTTCGTGTGTACATATACATATATACAGAAATTTGTAGTTATATTTTTAATGAACCTGTGTTCGAGTGTACATATACATATATATATACAGAAATTTGTAGTTATATTTTTGATGAACCTTGGTTCGTGTCTACATATACATATATACAGAAATTTGTACAGTTATATTTTTAATGAACCTGGGTTCGAGTGTACATATACATATATACAGAAATTTGTAGTTATATTTTTAATGAACCTGGGTTCGAGTGTACTTATACATATATATATATATATAGAGGATACCACTGTTTGAGTAGGATATGCCAAACCTTCGCACACACCTGGTGTCATCAATTTTTAACACTGATTTATTAATGATGGTGCAGATTTGTCTATATATACATTGTACTCTGTGAAGAGGTACGGATTTGATCATAGCAACCTTGTAGTTCAGATAATAATGAATAAACTATCCAGTAATGTTCCAGTGCGAAGAGATACGGTTTTGATCATAGCAGTCTTGTGGTTCAGTTAATATTTAATGAACTATCCAGTATTGTTCCTGTGTCGTCTGCTTCAAATATTTACGCGTCTATTTATACAACATGGAGGTGATATTGACATTCAAATGACTGTCATATACTTTAGTTTCATTTAATCATAATAAAATAAATCAATTCACTTGAGAAAGAAAATATTAAACTTGCGTTCATTTCCTTTAACACTGGTCAGGAATGAAATGAGGTTACTTTGGTGTTTAAGGAAACGAAAACTCTTTCAGGCGCGAAACAGATTTTAAGGAAAGGGGGTTGAAATGGCGATTCCTTTTTTAAGGGATTTTCCAGATTTTTTAAAGTTTCAAATGAAGTGAAAAATCGTTTGTTAGAAAAACAAGGGGGTGTTTAAATCCACATACCCAAAACATGTGTGTCCGCTACTGGGTTTTATATTTGCAACCAGATCAAAACAAAAATAGATGTATCTGCACGAATGAAGGTTTTTATGAGCTCAGTCATATTTATCTATTAGCTACATAATGGGTAGCAAGGGACACTGGTGTAAGAATCCTATATACAGGTCAGTTTTATTGTAAGTTTATCCACCAGTTTATGAATGTGTGCGTGCGTGTATGTGTGTGTGTGTGCTTAAGCGCGTGTGTGTGTGTGTGACTTAATACTTTATTTTCATAATTATGCTGAGCTATCTAAACATGTACTTGGGTTAGCTTGTATTTGATATGCGTCATTGTTTCCTTCATCATTGTATCGTTGATTTAAAATTGCGTGTAATTACAACTCAGTCATATGTGACTTATTTTAAATGCCGAATTTGTATTTCGTTTCAGTTTATAGAATGAACATATGTTAAACAGCGAATTGAAATTCGCATTATAAGAACATCCATTTTGCAAAAATAGAATATAATGAAGCCTAGAATTCCTCTGAATAGCTGTTTGAATTGAAAGTCAGAAAGTTAACAACATCAAAGCGTTTGTGTGTGTTAAAGACGCTCTCATCATATTGTTCGTAATACGGGTGAACAAAACCTGGAGGACGTTTAGGTCTTGGAGGCAATATCTTCACCTCTGGTGTTAAACCAGCTTCCATTCGGATGGCATCTGTATTGGAAGATGTCTGATTTGTGTCTTTAACGGAATGAGCATCAGCCGACTTCCCTTCTCTAAATGAATAGCGCATTGTTCTGCTCATATCCATTTCAACTTCCTGAAATGCTTCTCTACGTCTGCTCGGTGCACAGGGTGCGTTCTTCTGTGACCCTTCAACAGTCTGTTGGGAAATTACAGATTGCGAATTAACAGAATCATGAACCGGATTCTGTTTAGGAATTGGATCTTGTACTGGACTTTCTGGTGGAGTTGACGAACTTCCTTGTGACGTCACCCAAGTATTTTCTCGAGTTGCCGCCAGAATGCTTGCTCGTTCGATAGCGTCAACAATCTGGTCAGGCTCGCCTAACGATGCTCTTGAGAGACGTAAAATATTATCTGGAGAAACGCTATCCTTCTCTCTCTTTGAAGTGAATGCAAACGACGGAGATATCGTGGACGAAGAGGATGCTTTCCGAGTTGGAGACGCCTTACGTAAACAATTGTCTATTGATTTCCAGTTTGGTGACGCGGTCTGTAGATAAGTGTCATCTAAGTTTCGGGTTGGTGATGTGCTACGTGGAGAATTATCAAATGATTTCCGGGTTGCCAACACACTATGTCCAGAGATGTCTTTTCTTTCATAGCTGGCACTCAATGTCCAGGGAATTACATCATTTCCAGTGGTTAAATTTGTAATTGTATCTGTATTGGAATCTTTCCCTAACTCTTCCAGAATATTATTATGTTTTGCACAAGTATCTGCTATTTTTCCATCTTCATATTCATACCTGTTAGACTCGCCATCTATTTCATTTTCATTCATACACGAGTAGTGTTCCTGTAATGAACGAGACGTTTTATTTTCTGTGTGATTAATAACCGAGACGTTACTAGCACCATCAGTAGTACTAATGTATCGGTTACCAGAGAAAACACTTGAAGTTTCATCTTTACTTGGAAGACTATTTGTATAATGTTCCTCATTGGTGGTCTCGGTATACGAATATTCATCAACGCCAATGTTTTCAGAACAGTTATCTTTTACAGATTTCGTACATTCACTGTTTTGATTACATGCAGAGTTTTCAGAATTTGGAGGTGTCTGATTATAAATACCTGTGTGTGTGTTATGTTCAGTATTTGTACAAATAATGGCGTCTCCACGGACACGAATGCCGCCACTCCTATCAGCTAGTAAGGCATCTGGAAAAGAACACTTTGCTGAGACATTTTGTGCTTCATGTTCCCTTGGTAATTTATTTCCTGAATCATCATTTTGATTAATGTTGTAATCAGAATCCAAATTGATGTCAACTTTCGATTCCAAATTCGGAGAATGTCGGTCTCTATCATGAATTGAAATATTTGAAACAATCGATGAGTTCACTTTATCTACATTCAGATTTTGTTCAACTCTCAATTCTGAATTTGTCGTACGTTTCATCCCGTCATTCGTTAAAACATCTGGAACAACTGTTGACTTAACATGATGAACATCTGATTCTGAATTAGTGGTATGTTTGACCTCATTGTGTGTTGAAACATGTAGAACTGTTGACTTAACATGATGAACATCTGATTCTGAATTCTTGGTATGTCTGGTCCCGTTATGTTTTGAAACATCGGGTACAAATGCTGAATTAACATGATCAGCATACAGTTCTGAATTCTTAGTATGTTTGACTTTTTCATACATTGAAACATCTGTTGATGTGACACCATCACTGGACTTTCGTGGCGTTCTTGGCGTGTGTTCCACAACATATTTATTATTATAAATGCTTCTGTCTTTGTTGTCCATACTTTGGGAAGAACAAACTTTCTTTGGTCCATTTATTTTAGTCTTACTCTGCATACCATGTTCATGACGTGGTGTGTTTTCGTTAATTGCTAGTCCAGTTAACTTTGTTCTGTTGTCTTCGTTTTTAGCATACTTTGTGAACATCTGTAATGGTATTTGGTATTCGTTCTCTAAACATTTCGATTTAATCGGTAACAAATTAGTTTGAGGACTTGCTGCACCTACGTTCATACTGCTTACCACAGGCTTCTGTAACAACTTTTTACCATTTCGTTTAGTGGATAGTTTATCTGACCTTGGTGAAAGAAAACTGTTTTCTTGTGTCGAAGTAATCGAATTTGAATATTCACCCAAAAATGTTCGCTTGTAATCGTCGTGACCTTGATTAAAATACTTCTCGAAATTGTATTCAGGTAAACAGAACAGTTGGTCATTGCGTAGCCATTTTTGGTATTTTTCATCGTCTGCCAAGTTATTATCTAATTCGGAGGGAGACACTACACTACTTTCATCATCATCATCATCATCATCAGCATCATCATCATCATCCTCTTCATCATCATCTATGATCTCTTTGTGTTGCTTTATTAAGGAAGCTGTCGTCTGTTCTTGTTCAGCAAAGCTGTTTGGAGTGACAGACGAAGAAATCGAAGATTCATATTCATTATCTGTCTCAAAAATAGTTTCCAGGCCGTCTGACAATTCTGCATGAGAGATACTGCTAGACTCAATCTGATCCAGGTCATTTGTGTCTGTTGCATAAACGTCTTGTTGTCGTTTACGGTAAATGTGGTGAATCTCTTCACATTCCTGGTTGCCTCTCTCTGTCATTGTTTTGCCGCACAGATCACACATCGGTGACGGAACTGACTCAATCCACTTCATCACTGAAAATACACCATTACAAAACATCACGACAAAACCGTTACTTGTTCATTGGGATCAAATCTCAATCGAGGCATGGGATTTTTATTCTCAGTATCAACTCCTATCCACAATGAGTGCTCTGCAAGGTTCAGTGGATAGGTGTCTAACACTTATCCGACCAGTAGTCCACAACTGGTTTATCAAAGACCATGGTATGTGCTATCCTGTCTGTGGGATAGTGCATGTATGAGATTCCTTGCTACTAGTCGATAAGGGTAGCTACATTAGTGGCAGTGGGTTGCATCTCTTCTACAAACACTAACCACTGTTCTGGACAGGCAGTACAGGAAGCTGAGCAGTGTCACAGAACAGCGTGCTTGAATCTTAATTGGATATACCAGTAAGCACGAAAACAAGTACAACCAACCAACCAACCAACCAACCAACCAACCAACCTTTTACTTGTTCAAAACATGTGAACATGTTAGATTGCAATGTAAATTTAAAGAAATTTCCAGGATGTACGAACTCACCAATGAGTAAATAAAAGTTTTATGTGATCATATCAATATAATATGAACTGTTATGATCAAAATAGTATCTTTGCTGACAAAAGAGTTCAAGGGATATTTAGCAAAAGTCATGAAGGCTTTTGTACTTACATGAATCACTCTGCAAACGACAACAATAACAATAAACCATTAGCCATATCCATGTATTAAGTTGCAACAAGACAAATACAAGATAATTTTATAATGGGTGTCATACCTAAATGGATTTCAGAGTTCAGTTTCTGTGAATATATTGTATGATTACATATTGTTAATGATTAACTAAAAACTCACTTGGATAATTCTACTTAGATTTTCAAAATAACAACATATTTGTCATTATGATTCCAACTAAACCATTCTTGTGTTTTTGATATAAATAATAAATGAAATTCATAAACAAATAATTCCACTTAGTTTTCTAGAATATAAAATAATATGAAGACCTTTCCCTTTTTCCACAAAATTCACCAAATTGCTGCTTGTTTTAATGTAATAAATAGCATTTTAGAAGATCCACTAAAGACCAACTCACACTGAACGTATGCTAACTTCTGTTTTAGTGTGCTCACACCTTTACTTCCTACTACAGAAACAATATCATCACATCGTCTTACAGTGCCCACACTTACTGATACCTTGTTGTTCCTCTGAAAGCAGAAAAACAACTATTTTAAATATACAAAATATCTGTATTTAAAAATGCATTGCTACTAAATTGCTATGAATTAAAACAATATGTTAGTATGCGTAAAAAGACAACATATGACATTGGGAGATATATTCATCATGGACAAGAATTTTCTTAACTTTCAGAACATTTAACACATAAAGTCTGTACAACGACTACCATGTATTGTTAAATTTAGCAGAATATGTTGTTTAAAGACCAGGTTGTAATATATGTATGACCTATGTAAAATAAGATAAAACATTTGAAATAACATATATATATTGTAAATGTCTGACCTTCAAACATGCAAAGCAACCGGAACCAACCGAACTGCCTGCTTGTGAATCTCCGGAACTGGCACTGGAAATACTGAATTTTCCACCAAAACACTCGTATTTCCGGTGCAGAACTTTCGCAGACCATTGGACAATAGCATGGGAGAGATCTATCTGCAAACAAAATCACAAATTTAACAAAAATCATGTTTTATTTTACATAACAGTACATGTAAATAAAAAAAATTAAACTTTTGAAATCTCAAACAACTAATATTTTGAGTATATAAATATATAAATCAATATACTTTACACTGGCGTTCAAAATGTTGCGTTTTTACAATATATATTTATGGAATTTCATAGGAGAATTAAGAATCTGATTTAAAAATGTCAAAATTTCTGAAAATTCACATGGAAATGTTTCTCTCCACTCCTTGATACAGAAATAGCTACTATAAAGAAAGAGGAAAACAATCTTTTTTGAAATTTCCTAGAATGTTTTTTATTTTTTTCCTTTTGAATACATTACATTCTTTTATTTATTTATTTTTCAATTTTGTTTTCAATCCTCTCTTTAGAAAGTCTGGTTGTAGCTCTGATAATAATGAAAAGTGTCACTGTCCATTTTTTTATGCGACCGTAATCAGGAGTTTTGGACAAACCTAAAACTGTACCTCAACAACAAAATGACCTTTTGTTTTCAGTTGATGTTTTGCTTTTTGTAGATGTTCAACCGCCATGATTATACAGCGAGACTTCTGTCCCAGGAACAGGAAAACGCTTACTGTTAATATAATAAGAAAATAATTCAGCATAAACTGAACAACAAATAATAAACCATGTAACACATAACTAAAAAATAAGAATAGGCTTAAACATATATTTTAAGACTATATACTTTTGTTCTTTATATATTACTCCATTCGTTTTTATTTAATGCAACTCTATTTTTATGTTTTATGTTAAGTTTTATACCCACGTATTTATTCATTCATTCATTCATTTATTCATTCATTCATTTATTCATTCATTCATTCATTCATTCATTCATTCATTCATTCATTCATGCATTCATTTATTTGTGTAATTTTCATATACTAGCATTAAATATGTATATATTTACAATAAATAAATCATTTCTTTAATAAAGAAATCTACGTTTGTTAAAATTGTTACACCTAAGCTTTCATAATTCTTAACAATATCATGGGGTTTAGAACATGAATAATTCCAAAGATATTCGACGGTTTTTGTCACCCGACTATCTAAAGTAATGCTATGGTTAAAAGAAATTGAGAAATGGCTGACCACCTTCTATTTCAGCAACAACATGACAAATATTTAGTTTCAGCAAGTTAATCATATGACATTTTGTAAGTATTATCTTACTAAAGAAAGCATTGGTCAATGAAATGATTCTAAACGAAATATCAGTTTAAAATTATATCTGTACAAAAACTAATGCAAGGAATATCTCAATAAGACCGTACTGGTTGGTTTTATTTATTTTGTCAAGGACAGAGGTTAGTATTAGTAAAAGAGACGAAACTCGCTACCGCCATACTAATACGGCTCCTCTTATCGTAATCAGTAAAGGATCTTTCACATACACTATCCACCTGCACTACCGCGACCGGACCAATGAAGGTAAAAATGTCTTATGATAACATCAGTGTCAGAAACAAGGAATAGTTGATTGGCGTACTCACCTTCAGAGCTAACATCAGTGTCAGAAACAAGGAATAGTTGATTGGCGTACTCACCTTCAGAGCTAACATCAGTGTCAGAAACAAGG
>JAULBS010090478.1:0-17492 GCA_032355785.1 Symmetromphalus regularis | reverse complement strand
AATCACAGAAACAACTGAATCTCCAAACAACATAAAAGTGAAACATTACCTCTATAAAAGAAAGACAAGTTTATTTTATTTCCCTCCGTCTGACACGTCCAAATTGAAAATGGCTATTGATCTATTAATGGTGATCACATGACTCACTTTAGCTATAGTTTGTTTCATATATCTGGTTCATTGTCAATGCAATAATAATGTAATATTAAATGGATGTATACTGTGATTAGCGATATCCCAAGTGGTCACTTTTTGGCCATGTGTTAGCATTAACTTTCTTACATCATTTACTGGTATCAAAAAGTAAAGTTCAAGGACCACCATTCATGTGGAATTTATTTTTAAATGATTTAGGAATTTGAAACTGAATTTACTTGTGATACGTCATGTTAATCGACTCTTCAGTGATACTGATATGACCTTTTCTGCTGATGTCACCGGAAGTAGGTCAAAAGGATGGTTTCATGCGTAGTGCGCAGACTTATGTGCCATCAAACAGGTTAGCGAAAACAGGGGTGGGGGTTGTAACTAATAAAGTGTTCGTTGCAAGTTTTAAAAAATAAGAAGAACTTTTATGTTACCAGTAATAAGGTTTTTACTGTCCCACAACTATATGACTGTAAAACAAATATTTTTATACTGATTTTGTTTTTAAAATATCACAAATGCTTAGGTGCGCAGACGTTAGTGCCATCAGTGTATGCCGCATACAATTAAAGACTGGAACTGTTTCGAAATCTTGCTTTACAAGAACTGATAATAGAATGTCGTTTATACACGTACGTAAATCGAGAATCGATTAAGCTGGACAACCGATTATTATTGTCTAGTGTTTTTGGCATTATAAGTTCCTGCTGTTACAAACACTAGTCGGTTTGGGTGAAATGCACACAAATATCTGTTCTCTTTGGCACGTGTGACATTTACAAAGCTCTTTGGATTGAGAAGATAACAATAATACTATCTCAGTTAGTGCATGTTTTCGCACCATACCTGGACTCGAGTTACAGACCATAAAGAAACATGGCACTGAGTATCTTAATGTTCATAACATGCACATGACTCACTGTCATGCCACAGCCCTATTTTTCATTGTTTAGCGGTGATTACGGATAATCATGCATGCATCAACTAACTGAGATATAATTCCAAGCAGAAGATATTGCTGGTGCAGTAATTATTCAATCATACTTAATAAACATTCCTTAACGTGGGAGGTGATGTTTTCATAAACTGCTGGAATCTGTTGAAGGCCTATACTAGAACTAAAATGGTTTGAGTTGCATGTGTTGTAAATTATTATATTCATAAAACGATATTTTTTATTTAAAATGTGTTGCTCGTATTGTCTTTTCCTCTTCCCTTCTTTCCCCAGGATGTTGGAATATAGTGTACCCTACCATATGTCAGTGTTTATAATATATATTAGTTATATAAAACCCAGTTCAGTCGCTTAATCTTGGGGGCTCATAGTCACATCCAATGCTGGAAAGTATATGCGTGTGTGTGTGTTACTTCCACATTATACGCCCGTTTGTAAAATTAATGCTAGACATAGGCGGACATACTTCATCCACGGTGGAAGTGTGGGGTGGGGACGAAGCTGGCGGGCTTTATGGAAGTGGGGTCACGGATCCAGGGATGGGGTGGAGGCATCACCCCCTCCCTAATTTGTTTTTGAAAACTCATGGTTTTCGAAATGCCTTTTCCGGTTAAAACTTTCAAACTATAGTATACCCCAAGTGTACTTCGCAGTGGAGTAGGAAGTTGCAGAAATGTGGTAAGGGGACTGCACACACAGACACATATTTACATTGGAAAATAAATAAATATATACGAAATATCTATGAAAAAAAATATATTGTGTAGGACACATGCCCCATGCTCCTTCTCCCCTCCCTCCACCCCCTCCCCAGCTTTATACGCCGGTGTTTCTGTATATTTGCGCTAAGACAACGTGGCTAAGTGTATCATAAAGAAAAATACTGGAAAAGATTATTATTTAGACATTTTATTTCAGTTTTTCGAAGCAAAAAGTAGGGGGTACATACGCTTCCCCTGCTGTCCAAAAAGTGGGCGATGTATCCCGCTGGGGTTTTTGCCCATGCCCACCACCACCTCCATCCAATATGGTTGCCAATTTTTATTTTGAAAAACATCTAATATTAAAAATATTGTTGATCTTCATAAATAATTCTGTATCGCCTTTGCAATGTAAGCTAATGGTACAGTTTTGTTTCTGGTATCACTGGACCAAATCAAATCTCACTGACGACCATAGTAACATTTCTCAATAAAAGTAATAGAAGCAACGTTTCTAACCACTGGGATACCCTCAGATATGCACAAAATGTCACTTGCAATTGTTTTGCCGCCCCAAGTATAAACAAGAACCAAATGTCACTGATGTAATAATTATTCTGCTAAAAAAAGATAATTAAATTACATGGTATATGTCATAGTATTTACAAATTACCCACTAATCACAGATGAGGTTTCATTCATTTCGGATAGATTTGAGCACCTCGAACTCTGTCCTGAAAATCACGTGATTTGGTACAAATGCAACGTACTGAAACACTGACGACGTAGTCTATGTAGTGAATTTACGCTGGTAGTAGCGGAAGTAGAACTCTTTTCGACAAAGAGACGTAAAACCAAATTGAAAGTAGGAAGGTTTCTGAACAAATCAAAGACTTGAGAAGCCAATAATCAAGTTCTGAATTGCAAACAAAAACATACTTTTCTTCTGATTGAGACAGCATGTCCATATGATGACAGTAGTACTAAAAATGTTATTGTTGTAAGTATATTTTTCTTAATAAAATAAGAATCTCAAAAGATCAGCGATTTCTTTAATGAAAGGAAAGGAACGTTTGTTTACATCGTAACTTTTTCCTCCTAAACCAACATATTACTCATCCCCCAGCTTCCGTTAGTGTTGTTTTTGCAGTGGATATTGTTTGTTAAACATATGGTATTTGTGACATGTAGTCAAAATATAACTGATACCACATTTTTTCTATTGCCAGCAAGAGTCCAAAGTGAGGTTTTGGAACTGTGGAAGAGGCAGGACTTTCTCTTGGTACTGTCAATCGATATAGGGTTAGGTTTGGATTAATATATTCTATTACTGATTGACAGTACCTAGAGATAGTCCTTCCGCAGTGTTATATTAAAGTGCTCCTGCTGAAGAGGTGTCAACCTGGGACAAGTGATATTTGTAAGACCATGAATCCATGATGATAACAAAGAATTTGTAAGATCTGCAATTTTTTTGTATAGATTGTCAACACGATTACAAAATACAATGTTGCTATATAGGTCCTGACATATCATACCCATAGGCAAATAATAACAAAACACAAATTGTTCAGACACAGATCATTTATAAAATTATATAAAACACAGTGTGATTCAGTTTTAAATCTGACTTTGGAAACAAGTAAAAATGTGTTGTGCACATACTCAGAATGACAGGCTTGGATAATCACGTTACCAAGAGTGCGGTTTCTGCATACTGGGTAAATCTCGTAACAGTCCAGCAGGGCAAAATCTGCACTATTTTGAAATATTTTATGGAAGACGTGATAATTTTATTTTCATAAATATCAGTAAGGATTACTTCGTACAGCCGTAAGATTGTGCAATTCGCAAAATTCTGTGAGGTTTACATGGAAAATGTAAAGTTTACATCTCTGCTATTGGCAGTAGCGAGTGGGAATTTCTTAATTAGCTCAGTTGGTAGATTGCTGGACTCTCAAATTGTGTGTTGTTTTAAACCTGACCTGATATTAAAGCAAATATCAGAGTCTCTAAGTTATAATCTATTGTGAAAAAAAATATTTTGTATGTTCTTTTATGAATTTTTTTAAAACGTCTCTTTGATTTTATGCAGGTTTTCGACAACAGACAGTTTTAGATGACGTCACTAGTCCAATGTGAACGTTTTTAATGTTGTCTCAGAACCATCCCATGACGATGGGTCGCATAACCTGGCGAGTCACCCAGTGTCCTTCCAGACTTTGTGCATGGATGCGACAAAGGAAAGATCACTCCATTTTGATGTATAAAACTCTGGTTTATAATGACTTTTCAACATGGAGTACTGTAGCTGATGCTTGTTTTGAACCTATGTTCTGGTTTGTTGACCATTTTACAAAATACCTTGGTCCGGTGAGTAGAACTAGAAGTCTATCGGTGTCTTTTAAATATTCTCTTTAGTCTATGGTCTTGCACATTATTAGATGAGAACTTGTTTTGCATTTTATATAAAACCTCTGAGAAACATAAGTTTTAAATAATTTTCTTCTCTTTCTTAGTTGATCATAAAATTTATAACAGACTAGACATGCAATTATTTAACAAAACAAAAAAGAAAGAAAAAAGAAATACAAATTATATAATGCTGATTGTAAATAAGCCCTGCTTAAAAATAATCTTGATTTGGTCAAATCCAACTCTCCTTTTAACATACTTTTTGAATATATATATTTAATTAAAAAGTCTCTGTATATTTTTCATGGATTAGTTAGACAGAATGAAACAAAGTGTGTTGTTATTATTATGACCTAAGCTAAATGTGATTGTTTAATTGTAATGTTTTCTTTCAACTGACAATGGAAAGGATTATTTGTTTAATAACTCCACAGCACATTGATTAATCAATGGCTATTAAGAGTCAAATACCGTATTTTTGATACATGATTCAAAGAAGAAACCTGCTACTGCCACATAGGCTACTCTTTCCAGTTAGCAGCACGTGATCTTTTTTGTACACACTCCCAGACATGAATGTACATATTGTAGCCTTTGTACAACCAGTCACAGAGAATGGAGACAGTGACAGATTCAGAAAATCCATTTAGGATGGGGCCCTAAAGAATTTAACGTTAAAAAATATATAATAATAAAATATAATATTTTTCTTTTTTTAATATCAAATCTTAGGGTGTCTGGCCCCTGGGGTTTCTTCTAGATCTGCCACTGGATAGTTATGCTTGTGTTTCAGATAATGGTGACGATCGTTGTTGTTCTCACTACATTAGTGGTTGGAATCTTCTATGTGTGTCTTCTTCCTCGCATTATCTACGAGGGCAATGTCATCTCGACAACTTTCCACATGGTATTTGGTCATTGGCTGCTCATGATGATTGTCTTCAACTATGTCATGGCTTGTTTCTGTAGTCCAGGATATCCTCCAGAGGTACCTTTAACATTTTTATTATTAAATAAATGTACACAAAAAGAGATGGGTTTAAAAAAAAAAAAAAAAAAAATTATGATGACACCAATAGAGTAGATTGATTTATTAATCAGGTTTTGTATGTTAAAAATTTGGTAATTCTGACGAGTAGTCTTCAGAGGAAATCTACTATAATTTTTTTTATTTTTTCATTAGCACAAGGGATCTTTTATATGCACTTTTCTACAGCAACCCCTGAAATTGCCCATGGCAATCAGCAATGTCCTGGAAATTGCTGCAGTTTTTCATTCGTTGCAGCACTTTTTGCCAGGGGCTAAAAAAATTGGTTGTCAAGATGTATTTTTTTCCTTATTCCCTATACAGGATATATAATTATGTGTGTACTTTGTGTTAAAGGTTGTTCCTGAAAGTGTGTCTATATGTAAGAAATGCATCTCACCAAAACCTCCACGTACTCACCATTGCACGATCTGTCGGAAATGTATCATGAAGATGGACCACCATTGTCGTATCCTTGTCTTATCAACTAAAAAAACCCATTTCAGTATTATTTATAGTTTTTATTTGTTAGTATTAACATTAATTTAAAATATATTAATAACTGTTAGGTATTTTGTGAGATAAAGGATATTTGCTAAAACAAAATGGTTTGGTACAGTTTGTACAATTTTATTTATTTATATACTAATTTATTTATATATTAATTAATGTGATCTTAATGTTAATGTGAAATATAATATAAAATAACAGTATTGCTCCGACCCATCCACCCCTGCTCCCCAATAGCCATTGTTTGCTTTTGTGATGGGAGTAGGGGGTGTGGGGGGGTTAAATAATAATAACAATAGAGGTTTGAGTGTATAGTTAAGGCAGGGCACAATATTTCACCCGAACTGCCATTCTGTTAGCATGTCGGTTACGCAAAATTAATTTACGCAAACTGCAAATCAGTTACATCATAACCTCAGAAATTAAAATTCGCTAACTTCACAATTACAAGAAGTTTATTCTAGCAGATCTATGTACTACTGATGTTTTAGACTAATTTTTATATACTTGATGCGCAGCAAACCATTAGACAACGTTATGTTTGAGCTAAAAATTATATATTTAAATTATAATTTCAACGAAACTTTCAGGTAACTGATCAGATAACCCATGGGTTATGCAAATATAATTCACATACCTGAACAATTGGTTACCTAGGTAAAAATTACGTCAACCGACTTCCGGTTACCTCAGATTTCAAAATATTGTCTCCTGTAAAGGGTATCTTATGTTTGTCTCATTTTATTGAATATAATTAAACAGCTGTAGTATCATTAAATAAGCAGTATGCCTATCAACACTGGGTTAACGATCGTTTCATTTCTACGTACAATAGCTAACATAAGTCTAATTTTATAACATGTTTTTTTGTTTGCTTAATCCATTATAGGGTTATCCAATTTTCAGTTGTTACTGGCCTGTTACATATCACTATATTCCAGACAAATAAAACTTTTCCTTATCCGATATCCTCAGCATGGTTAAATAACTGTGTGGGCTTGTACAATCATCGTTACTTCTTCATGTTTTGTCTCTACATGTGGTTTGGAACTCTCTACATCACCTTCGTCGGATACGATCTTTTCAAACAGCATTTCTATGGCAGCAAGGTTTGAAGAAATACCATCACATGTCTGTCTGTCTCTCTCTCTGTCTGTCTGTTTTGTATTTTCCTGCCCACATGCATGCCTGTACACATGCCCCCCTCCCCCCACCTGCCTGGAGGCAGATACAGGAATTTTGAAAGAAGGGTGGGGTTAAAAAAATAGTTTAAGAAATTAAATTCTGAAAGTATTTCAAATCGAACTTAACATCTTAATTATAAAGTAAAAAGAAAATAATTAGGCAAAGACAGAGTTCCTGACCCATAGAATCTCTACTGGATTTGCCTACGCAACTATTTTTGGTCAATTAAAAATAATGTTTTCATGATTATATATACTGTACAATTTGTAAAAATCTAAACCAAATTGAAGTTTATGGATTTTGTTTTTCAGCACATTATGTTCCCCGCAGTGCTGTATCCTCTTAACCTAGCAAGAGAGTATCTTTTTTCTCAGCCAAAACAGCAACTTGTGGTGAGTATATCATGTGAAGATTTTTTGTTATTTTTGTAGTCATTAAAGTATATCAGTAACATGAATTGTATCTTAATGTTTTATAATCCTATCTTCAAATAATAGAAATTAAAATTTTAATAGATAATGAATCTGAATTAGTGCTTATTATGTAGTACAATTAGTAAATATATTTGTTAATGATTAAACAATTTAAAAAAAAATTCCTTTTGAATATTGTTTTATTAACAAGAAATTATAAATTTTTGGTTAAAAGACAACGTAAATAGAACATAATGTACATACTTATCTTAATTCAAGTCATTAGCATAATTTATTTTAAAAGCAGGGGAGACAACCTATAGTCAAGTAAAAGAAATTTTAACATGATTTTTTCCATATGAAAATTAACTCTTACTGACATGTTATGATGAAATGGCTTGATTCTTTGGAAATGGTACTATATAGTCCCCATTAAAGAGATCCTTTTTTCTTTAATTTATAATAATACTTAAGACAAATTATCTATTATATATATATATATATATATATATAAGATTAAACCTAAAACCTATATACATATTTATGATAACCAAATATATAAAGGCCAGTGGGTCCACAACTAGTTTATCAAAGACAGTGGTATGTGCTGCCTCGTATTAGGTTTAATTAATAACAAATGTATCTAGTTACTGTAATTAAAAGTTGTTTGCATTGTTTTACAAACTAATATTCAAGGTTTAATGTTATATATACATATATGATAACCAAATTATGAAATATAAAGACCTGTGGGTCCACAACTAGTTTATCAAAGAATGTGGTATGTGCTGCCTTGTCCGAATGAAAGGGCATATAAAAGATCTCTTGCTGCTAATCAGAAAGAGTTGGCGGTAGTGTGTTTCTTCCTAAGACCATGAGTTTCAAAACACTGACACCTAATAGTAGCTGAATAAACAATGTTCAAGGTTTTGTTAAACAATTAATTCCTCTTCAAAGAATAAACCACTTTATCAAAATACACTAAAATTTCATTTTTATTTATTTCTAAAATGAATCTTTCTGTTTCTCAGACCGTGAATCCATTAGACTCGATGGATAACAGAGGCATCAATGAAAGTGAATCAGACATTACCATGGTGTTTAGCATACCCTTGAAAGATCAATGGATTCATAATGCTATTGTGTTTCAATTTCTGCTCTGCACTGGGGTGTCGTTTGCCCTGGGTATGCTCACTCTGTGGCACTTCCGTCTGATTAGCCGGGCGGAGACAAGTATAGAGGTGCATATTAACAACCGAGAGAGAAGACGACAGAAGAAAAAAGGACTGGTAAAATGTTTATATCATATAAATACTAATACAGTAGAGCTGTTAATTGCATAGGCATGGTGCCAAAATATTTTATGCAAATAACAAGAATATTCCTTTATCAGAAATGCTGATTTACGGTCATGTGACTAGTTTTGTAGTATCTGGTATAAAGTTATAGTACGTTTATCAAACAGGTATTACAAATATCAGAAAGATGCAATGTAAGGAATTATTTTATTTCTATAATTAGTATAAGGCTCATTTTTGGGGATGGGGGTTGATAAAAATGTTTATTTTGGCATATTTTAAGGTGATGCTTGAAGAGAAAGAAAAAAGTGGTTTTCTACATTTTCTTATGTAATCAACCAGATACTGTAAAGAAAACGCATGTAATTAAAAGGAAATCTTTGTATGCATTTGCTTTGAAATGGTTCCATCAGGAATGCAATTAAGTGGATTAATACGTGTACCAGAATTAGAAATTAAGAAATATTTCCATCAGCTTGAGAGACTGGTAGCCTATTTACATAACTAGTCCTATACAAATGTTTTAATTAATTCCCCCATTTGTGGGTAGGTTATGTAAAAACATGCATATAAATCGGAGTTAGAATCTCAAAATAGCATGAATCCGTAACGCAATTTTGAAACATATCTTCTGACATCAGTGTCTAATGTTAAGACATGTTTTAACGAATAGACTACTATATGTTTTTACTCATAATGTATCATTGAAAACACATAATATAAACAGCATATTATGGGAATTTGTTTAGTAACCTCTCTATGAATTAACTATGTTTGAAACCTAATAAGAGATGATTAAATAATGTGCCGGGGTGTCATTAAATAAAATAGAGTCAACTTTGTTAACCTGAAATCAAAGAGGTCGGTGAAATTAAGTTTTCGAAAATATATTATTCAAATATTAACCTCAAAAGTAAAATTGTGATTGAAATGGTTGAATACCATTTCATACTGCAAGAAACATACTTTTAACTATTGAACCCCTACATCATGTACAAACCCAGTCAACTGAGATAGGTATTTAGTTCTGCTCAGTTAATAATCCATTCTCCAGTAATTACTACCCGAAACAGTAGCTTGACCACTCTCGTGTTTCAACATTTCGAAGGCAGTTTTTAATTAGATTAATAGATTGAGACCACAAAATGACTTTCAAAAGTATGGAAGGCCATTATCACCAGTTTGTACAAAGTTTGAGTTATCAAAGATCGACTGTGTGGGCCTTTCTTACAACTTACTTTTCACTTTTATCCCTCAGGTATTTAGAAATCCATATTACTTTGGGTTTGTTGAGAACTGGAAGATATTCTGGGGTGTAAGCAACTGGAGGTAAGAACTGGCGGAATAGTAAAAAATCACAGAGCAACTAGCAGGTTTTAACAGTCCACTATTAGGGGTTGAAATTTGTTGTTTTGGGGACACAATAACTATTGCCATGGGTTGCCTTCTTAGGTCAAGTAAAATGTCATTTAGATTATCCAGGGGAAAATCCATATGGGACCCATTCCCCCGACCTCCACCTTAGTTATTATCAATTTTGTGTGCAGCAGGAATGCATTGGTAATATGAATGCTAACAATGCCCATCCACCCACCCTCAGCAGTGTCCCGTGGATCTTCTAAGTTTAGCATCATCACCTACACAGACCTTTTTGTGGCATTTGATTCTTGCTTTAGTGCAGTGGACTTGTTTTGTTTTTTGTTGTCTAGTAGAGCATCTTTGTTGCGTTTTTTTGTTGTTGTTGAGTAGAGCATATTTTTTGTCGAGCTTTTTTTTGTCGAGTAGAGCATCTTTTTGTTTTTTGTGGTTGAGTAGAGCATCTTTGTTTTTTATTGTCGAGTAGAGCATCTTTTTTGTTTTTTATTGTCAAGTAGAGCATCTTTGTTTTGTTTTTTGTTGTCAAGTAGAGCATCTTTGTTTTGTTTTTTATTGTCAAGTATAGCATTTTTGTTTTGTTTTTTGTCAAGTAGAGCATCTTTGTTTTGTTTTTTGTTGTCAAGTAGAGCATCTGTATTAGAAGTGATGGGTTGTCTGATCAATCACCTTCAGTGGACCCATTGGGGTATTTCCCATTCCACCCAGTGGTCCACAACTGATGTAACTGTCCTGCCCATGGAAAGGTTATATAAAAGGTCTCTAGCTGCCAATTAGAAAGAGTAGCATCTGTCATGGGAGCAGGTTTCATCTGTGAACCATGTGTCAGAAATACCCGACACTTAATAGTGATTAATCAACTTGCTGGGGTGTCGTTAAACAATCCTTTCCATTTGGACTATTGTTAAGGTATAACTTCACTATCAACCTTGACCCATCTACGGGTAGCAGCTTAATTTAGTCAGTTAAGAAAGAGATCTGTTTTCAGTAATTAATATAAACTACAGCGATAAAGGTAAACACATGTAAATTGGCTGTGTGTTGATTTGACCCAGTCTTTGTACCGTTCTTGCTATAATTAGTATAAAACTGGAACCATTGTGCATGTTATGATTTGTCTGTGTGCATGAAAAAGTGACGTCACACAGGGTTTAGGTTTAATGTTGCATAACTAAACATATTAGTAGTCAACATATAAATATTTTGAACCTGGATGATTACCAATTAATTATACTTTTTTAAAATGCTATTCCTATGCCTGTTCTGATATTGTGAGATATTGTACAACATGTGATAAAACAGAAATAACATTAAAATGCATACAAACATCTGTTGTGATGTGTAACCGTAATGTTTGTTCTGTCTGATTGCAGATCATTCTGTAGAAGAATTCTGCTTCCGTCGACCCACACACCAGACGGAAATGGCTTGCAGTGGAAGACCGTCACATATAATTTAGATCAAACCAATGGCCTTCAGTTGTTATGACATAAACTTCATATAGACTGATTAATGTAATACTCAGGTACCACGAGATTATTTTAATATCTTTATGTCCTTTTAGGTTAATCCAATCAAATTAAAATAAACATTTTACATACAGGTATTTGTAAACGTTTTAAAAGGTCTCTAATTTTCACATTGATATTTTGAATCTTTTTAGGTGGCTTAGTGAAAATATTTAAAATGGGGTTCCTAAACATCTTTTAGTGATCAACCGCTGCAATTAAAAAAATGTCCATGGCAAAATAAATGCTGTGGAGCAAGTGTTCATGGCAATTTTAGGGCACGTTTGCCCATCCCCCAATAACCTCTCACCTCGAACCCATAAAAAATCATGTCATAATGCGTCATAAAGAGATGTCAATTTTTTAAATTACTTTTTTGTGTATTTATCAGTAACCTTTTTTCTAGATGTAACAAATCTTGTCAAACATTTTTTTAAGTTCAGACTGGGAAACTTAAAACAGTTTGACCTTTTCTACTCGTTTTATAAATTTATTTTAGCAATTAATTTTTTTTAATAATCTTTAAGAAGTGGTATCGATATGTTGTTACATAAATTTTGTTGTGATTATATTGTCATGTATCTGTGTTGTATTGTCAGTATTGAAAGTCTGAGTGATATATTTTATTTTCAAATATTATACCAATTTGAGCAGTAATCATTGATCGAATTAAAGAAATGACTTTTGTTTACAGGCGTTTGTCATTTATTGTTCTTCGTATTCCTGTTGGCTAACAGTAATATGCTCTAGATAAAATACCAAGGTATTTTGTTAATGTTAAAATTAAATATGGGTTATTATGCATTATTAAAAATAGTGTTTTTATTCAGCAGATATAACTTATTAAAAATAGTATTTGATACACATGGTCTATATTCTTTCAGCCACATAAAGACTTTTCACAAACAAGATGGCACTTATCATAGCTTTTAATATAATAGTTAAGAACTATTGTATGGAATAAAACAAAGTATTGTTTAATGACTCCTCAGCTGTTGGTTAATCGGCAGCTTATGTGAGTCAAACTTCCTGTATTTGCAACAGACAAGACTTCAAAGAAAACCATTGTTACCACAGAGTATTCTTTTAATTAGCAGCAAGGGAACTTTTATACACAATTTCCTCCAGATAGGAGAGCACATAACAGCCTTCATTATACCAGTTGTGTATCACTCACTGGAATGAGAAAAAGTCCAATGTGTCCATTGAATGGGATCGATCTAATGGCCCATCAAGCCTGAGGTGGACAATAACACCGAGTTAAAAACACCCCAAAGGAATATTTTTATTTATAAAGATATTTTAATCAATAATTTATTTTGGTATGGAACCAAGATGGCGATTCAATGAAAAGTAGCTTTTTTAATGGCAAATAATGTTGCTAACCACATATTTTGAGGACTGCACAACTAATCTTCATCTTGTCCACTGATATAATAAATAAATTTCAAAAAAAAATTCATTATTAATTTTTTTTATTCAATTTGTATGATAATGATACAGTTGAACTGTAAGATGATTAAAGATTTCTAATGTTAACATGACACAAACTACCATGAATTAGTAAAAATGCAACCCCTGCAATTGAGAAAATGTTCAAGGCAAAATAAATACTGTGGAGAAATAGTGTCCACAGCATTTTTAGTGTAAAGTATATTTTTAATAATAAGAGAAAAACGGCTCCACGCTAACGCCGTTCATACAATGTGTAAAGCAGTTTTGCGGTTCATACTTCCATTAACCTCTAGCATTATCAAGTTCAATTCTTAATAGGGTAGTGGTTGGAATTAGGAAATGGTAACTTGGGTCTGTGAGTGGAATCTAACTCTGAGTCATTCACACCCTGGACAGACTGGTGTACTGCCAGTGTTCTAACACTTATTCCAGATTAACAACCAAGTCATTATACCAACTAGTATCTTCAGTCTGACATATCAGTATTATATACTGAAGGATGATGGTTTGTGGAGGAGTCATGACATTATGAGGAACTGACCAGCCATAACACCTGCTCCAAACTGATGGTCAAGTCACCATGCCAAATGCTATCTTCTGTCTGGCATTCCAATATTTGACATAGTCTGTTCTAGATATGCAAGAGGTCCACCCTGAGGGTAGGATGGGGGAGGTTGAGGAGGCCGCATGAAGTTCTGAGGAACAGAAGCTCCTGGAGGCATGCCAGGTCCTGGCAAAGGTGGACCAGGATATTGAGACATGGATGGATGTTGCTGCATCATGGGCTGGGCAGGAGTCTGCTGTGGTGGCGGCGGTGGTGGGTGAGACAGCGGTGGACCTGTGGTGTTACCCGGCATGCTACGTAACAAGCTCTGCCACTGCTGGAGACGATCGTGGTGTTTTTCTATCAATTTTTCCTTGCGGTCTATTTCAATCTTAAGATCTTGAATATCCTAAAAACATAAAGTTTAAACAAAATTAGACAAAAATATATATTTGTAATGGCAACGATAATACAGTGACTGATCTAACTCAAAATTAGTTTTGCTTAGACTGATTGATAAAAGAACCGTGAACCATTCTGCCTACTATTACAAAAGTAAAGTTTGTTTTATTTAATGACGCCTCTAGAACACACCGATTTTTATCTTATCATTGGCTATTGGACGTCAAACGTATGGTCATTATGACATTTATTTTAGAGGAAACCTGTCGCCACATAGGGCTCTTTCTGATAAGCAGCAAGGGGTCTTTTATATGCACCGTCCCACATACAGGACAAAACACCACTGCTTTTGATGAACCAGTTGTTGACCACTGGCTGGAACAGAAAATAGACCAAACTGCAAATGGGTCCACTGAGAAGGATCGATGACCGACCGCTTCACAGGCGGACACAATATCACTTGAGCTACATCCCACTCCCGCCCATTATTACAGTCAATTATAAGTCTGCCCTAACCTCCTGAAAAGTGCACATATTCCAAGTGCAGAGCCATGAACAGGAAAAATAACCTCATAGCTTACTGCCAGAATAGGTGGAAGCAGTAATTTCGGAATGGGGTTTCAAAGATATTTTTTTAAATTTAATATTGGAGGAGAGGAGTGGTAGAACCAAATTTGAGGAAAATAAATAATTTATGAATAAAGGGGTTTCCAGACATTCCCTGTATCTGCTTATGATGATAAATGAGGGGGTGAAAAATCTGATTCAAACTGAGTGTTTTTGATGGCATTCTGAAAACATGTAAATATTGAGAACACACTAAATCTGGAATATTTTCATCTCTGGGTATTAGTGTTAATAAAACTATATGAAGCTTAATTAACTCTAGTATATTGGTTTGTGTGTAAATACCTCTTTGAGAACTTGGTCTGGTTTTTCTGTCGATACTATCAGTCTTTGGCTGAGAAAGTGAGCTTCGGTCTGTCTCGCTAAATCTAGAAACTTCTGAAGAGATTGTTCAACTCCTGCAAGAAAAGAAAATTAAGTTTTTTGTTTCCAAATCAAGCCAGGTTTTTATCACTTACACGTACATTACAAGAACAAGCAATGTATTTTCCCCCATTTATTAGAAAAATTTCTAATCTGAATGTAAAAAATACCAAACATTTTATCTTTTATTAAATAAACACATAAAAATATATATTAATTTCATTAAAACACATTAATTATTTCATTATTCTAGCATATATATTTATTTGTGAGGTGAGTGGGACGTAACTCAAACAGTAGCGTGTCCACCTGTTAAGCGGTCGGTCATCGGAGCTATCCTTCTCAGTGGACCCAATTCCAGTTTAGGCTATTTTCTGTTCCAGCCAGTGGTTCACAACTGGTTAATCAAAGGCTGTGGTATGTGCTGTCCTGTCTGTGGACGGTGCATATAAAAGACCCCTTGCTTAGTGGTACTGATCCTACAGCCTCTCACACCAAAGTTTGATGTTTTATTATAGTTAAATCCATCATATCCAGGCTATAATGGCACCATAGCCAAATAGGTTTTTTTGGGGTGGAGGGGTCATTTTTTTTTCATCACACCACTAGAGCACACTGATTTATTAATCACTGGCTACTAGATGTCAAACATCTGGTAATTATGATATATATATAGTGTTCAAAGGAAACCCACAACATTTTTCCATCATAAGCAAGTGATTTTTCATATGCAATTTCCCACAGACAGGAAACCACATACCACCTTTGATAGATGGATTGGATGGAAATAAACCCAGTCTATCAAGACCAAACCACCTAATGCAAACTCTTTAAACAAATATATTAATACAATAGCATTAAAATTATTTGATACTTAAAGCTGCAATAAATATACATGTAGGCCTATATACCAGTCTTGGTTTCTTCAGAGTCTGTGACATTGAAGTGTTCTTGAGTTGTCAGCTGGGCAATACAGTTCTGTAAGTAGAAAACAATAATTAGTAAACTTTGACTATTGAAATTCATTAACAGTTTATACAATATATTTAATGTTTTTAATAACTAAAAACAAAAATTGTTGGCATAACTTCGCATATTAAATTATGACAAATGAACCATTTAAAGAAGACTAGTTACTGGACACTGGGCTATGATTTTAGCCAGAAAAGGGGTACAAAGATATACCGGTATATTGCAATGTGTGCCGCGCACAATACATACCGCGATATGGTTTTGTGTATCATGATATATCTACATAATAAGAATATATCTAAATTATCTTATAAAAGCTATGACATGACACATTGACAGTGTCTATATATTCTATTTTCTCATCCAAAATTGGTACAGGTCTTACTGCCTTAGATATGTTTAATAATTAGTATGATAGTATCAAAATTTGACTTTATCACATCTTGGTAATTAATCAAACTGTATTGCGGTATGTATTGCAATATGAGTTTGCTGTATCGCAATGTATCGCAATACAGTTTTGGCAGTATGGTTGCACCCCTAGTTCGATGTGCCACATTTTGTCTATTCTTTCCTTGGACTGTGTCTTCTGCAAAGATACGATTTTGAATATAACTGTTTTGCCATTTCGTATTGGACTGTTCTAGAAAGTAATTTTAATATTCACTTCTACTTTTGTTTTGTTTTAAGCCTTAAACCGGCCGAGGTGGCACAGTGGTTAAGTTGTTGATTTTAAGCCTTAAACTGGCCTTGGTGGCACAGTGGTTAAGTTGTTGATTTTAAGCCTTAAACCGGCCTAGGTGGCACAGCGGTTAAGTTGTTGATTTGACGCCTTAAACCGGCCTAGATGGCACAGCGGTTAAGTTGTTGATTTTATGCCTTAAACCGGCCTAGGTGGCACAGCAGTTAAGTTGTTGATTTTACGCCTTAAACCGGCCTAGGTGGCACAGCGGTTAAGTTGTTGATTTCATGACTGGTGGGTAGTGGGATCAAATCTCAGTCGAGGGTTGACATATTTAATCTTGATACCGGCTCCAATCCAGAGAGTGCTTCACTCAGTGAGTAGATGTAAGCTACTTACACCAAACAATGGTCCACAACTGGTTTATCAAAACCCGTGGTTAGTATTGTCCTGTGTGTGGGGAAGCGCATATAAAAGATCCCTTGCTGCTAATCAGAAAGGCCTATGTTGTGGTAGTGGGTTTCTTCTAAAGACCACGAGTCACAGAATGCAACAATTATGTGATATGCCTAATAGCTGCTGAATAAACAATGTGCTCAGAGTGTAATTAAATAAACAATCCTTTCTTTTCCTTTTCAAAGCCATAAAACCTCCAAGATAGATATAATAATTGGTTTTACAGTCTGTGGTTTGAAATTCACAGATAGAACACTATTTCTCTGAGGCTGTGCAGCAATGGCATATGAGGACAATACCGAATAAAATTAACATACATAAGCAACGATGATTTACAGGAGGACTGGCTAAATATAACTACAGAGGACAATACAGTATAAAATAAACATACATAAGCAACAAGATGATTTACAGGAGGACTGTCTAAATATAACTACAGAGGACAATACAGTATAAAA
>JAULBS010090467.1:0-17495 GCA_032355785.1 Symmetromphalus regularis | reverse complement strand
TCTCACCATCTGAAGTATTGGGGAGATATTTTAACAATTGGAAGTGTGTACTGGAGACAATTAAGTTTTACAGCTTTATTTATTCACACCTTGCACTTCGCAAATTAAGCCGACACGGTACTTGAGCTAAGGCGCTTACCAGGCATGAAGGCGCTTACTTGATGAGGTAAGGGAGCACGGGCCGTGTCGGCTTAACGCTCTGGGGAAACCTCTGGGTTAGACTGTAGATAGTATTTATATACAGGTTGTAGTCCACTGTCTTCAGCTTGAGAGTCTGATGAGGCTCATTACTGTTTTATAAACAGATGGTTATTAACTGGAGTGGCTATTGCATCAGGTTTTACAGTACAGCCAAACCTGTCTTAATAACAGAAGGAACCTTCTAAAAGTTAATACATTGGGAAAATATTTTACTGTTTGAATAATCTTGTTTAGCAAATATAATTTCTGGTTGTCTAATAACTGTTCTATGTTTTCATTTCAGAAAACAGTTTAAATCTCCTTTGGCAAAAAACCAGCTTATTCAGAAGAAACTGGCTGACATGCTAACAGAAATAACACTTGGACTGCATGCTTGTCTCCAGGTTGGCAGGCTTAAAGATCAGGGAAAGTAAGGTTTACCTTTTCTTATATATTTTTTTATTTTTTTGTCTAGGTTTATTTTTTAACCTTTTGACTACTGAATTCTTTTAAGTTACTTTTCCCAAAACTGGATTAATTTTGAGAAAAATTGGTTTGAGAGGCATCTCGTTTTGGTCAAATGTTTTGACTTTAAAACTTAATAAAACAATAAAATAATATAAAGATATGAACAAATTAATATTATTTTTGGGTTTTGAAGGGCTTTTTTGTAGGTGTATGATTTGTGGTCTAAAAATTTGAAAAAATAACCAAAAAAAAACCGTGAACCATGCTTGGTAATTCGTATTTATGGTCGGATTGCTCACATTCAACACCATATTCTCGCCCTCACACTGTGTCATTCAACTTTTTTTTTTGTAAATTATCTCGCTCTTCACTCCCGATATTCAGAATTAAAATCCTCACCTTCAGTAAACCCCAAACTAATATTTATTCCCAATTAGTTCTTCAAAATCTCTGCGTAGCGCTGCCATTGTTCGCCATGTTACGAAACATTTCATGAATAAAAACCCTTTACATCGAAAATTTGGATCGATAAAGGAGTTCTAACACATCAAAAATCTGCCATTTGCATTTGGGAACATGCTATGTGTATAGGTATTGCGTCATTTCCTCGCATAATGCATTTAAGCAACAGGAAATACTAATTTTAAAGGGCCAGTTCGTTTGGCAAACTTCAGTACTCAAGCGTTCGCATGACGTTGGCGAGATAAGTTGCCTGCAGTGTCCAGAAGGTTAAATAAACATTTACTTCCATATAATTCTTATTTTTATAAAATATGTTTCTCTTTTGTGTTACTAATATTCACATATGACTTTTTTTATAGAGCTGCTCCAGAAATGATATCCATGGTCAAAAGAAATTGTTGTGGAAAATCTTTAGATATTGCTCGGATGGCAAGAGACATGCTTGGTGGCAATGGTATAAGTGATGAATATCACATCATTAGACATGTAATGAACCTGGAGGCAGTGAACACATATGAAGGTGAAATATGCTAAATCATTTTGAAGATAAATACATAGCCCTCAAAATAAGTTGTGAATGATTGATCAGGTCTCATATCAGGTATGACCTCTTGTTTTATAGTAGGAAATGGGACTTCGCTAATAATCATTGAACATGTATGAAGGTAAGTATGCTGAGTGTACTAATGATGTAATGATGATCATGCAACCTTCAAAATAAGTTCTGAATGATTAGTCAGTTCCCATGTTGTGTTACTACAAGCCTGGAAATAAGTGGCTGGTCAAGGACATTGACAGGTACAAATTTGTCATTTTGGAAGATTTGACAGTCACAAAGTTAATTGTGTAGGTCATTTTGTCTGACTTTCATGTTTTAACTCAAGGTAAAAATTACATTTCTGTATAAAGTCGGCTTCATGCAGCTTGTGTCTGTTAAATAAATTGTGAAGAATTAAATAGTAGCAAGCATATACCATAAAAACTAAATTGTATATTTTGATTAAATTGTTCATATTAAACTGTATGTCAGGAACATTTTCTTTAATGTCCGGCACAAAATGACTGATGTTGGACATTTTGACAGCAGAGGAAAAATAATTATTTTCAGGCCTGTTACTATAGGGAGTGGAAGGTACGTCATAGGTTGAATCTTTAGCTGAGGTGTGTAAGGTATTCAGATAGATCCTCTTCAATGAACCAATTTGATTATTCCCATTCCAACTAGTGATCCAAAATTGGTATTTCAAAAGTAACGTGTACCAACTTGTTTTTTCTGAAAACCATGTGTTACAAATATCACATGTAACAACATAGCAGTAATTATTGTTGAATAAACTATGTGCTTCAGATCTTTTTAATGAAGAAGGAATTTTTAACCTAAAAGGTGAAATGTATTTTTTCAAATTATAAAATTTCTTGTCTAAAATTATATGTAAACAAATGTTTTGAATTGTATTAGAACATAGGGTAGTGTTTGACATGTGATGAAATTTTTTTAATGTTTGCATTGTGAGTGATACAATTGAGATAAATCATATTTTAAAAATATTTTCAGGAACTCATGACATCCATGCACTGATTCTTGGTAAAGCCATTACAGGACTTCAAGCTTTCACATCTGACAACTAGCACCAGAGATCTGCAACACTCTCCCACTTTTGCAGTTTATTCATTCCAAAACATATTCGTGTTGGCTCTGGAGATTTTAGTCAGCATTACCTGACCAGCATTACAGCTTTTAAATTTTAACTTAGACTCAGTAACTTAGAGATTATTATCCATAATAGGAATCCTTTCAAAATGTTGTTTCTTTTTCTAATTAAAGGTAGTCAGTTAAATTCTTACATAAATTTTAAAGGAGATATTTTTGAGTGTTATACTAAGATGCTTATTGGAATGGTATGTTGGTATCTACTTTCATTTAAACTATTCCTAATAATGTTGTGTAACAGTACTAAAAAAGTCCTTCTGTAGTTCGCTTTTGCTTTTAAACCTAATCTTTTTCACAATTCCCAACATAAAAAAGTTTGATTCTGGAAAAACTAAAATTTTACCTATAAAAACTGAAAACGACTTGTCTGCTATTACAGTACTTCAGATTTAAACCTTAACACCCACACCACACAACCCATTTGTATGGTGTTGTGCTTTTATTATCACAGGTTGATGGGGGGGGGTTGTTTTGTTGTTGTTGGATTTTTTTTTTTGTAGGGGTATTGTTTTCCACAAGAAGGTTTTGATCAAGAGACTAGTTTTCCATAGAAATATTTTTTATATACACTGTCAGTAGTGCATTTATATGGTGGATGTCCTTGTCCTTTTATGACAAGTGCCTTAAAATGATAATGATGGTTCTTTAATAATTTAAGGTTTTTTTTTCTAATACAAGAACACAAATACTGATCGATTTCTATGACCAACAGAATTTTGTAATTCATGCATTTGGGCACAAATGCTTTTCAAAACAACAATAGTTTTGACAGGATAAATCATTCAATATAAATGGTTCTAATGTCAAGTTCTTTGATAATTTACCGGCATTGTTATTTGTTATTCTGTTGATTGTAGAAGTCTGTTATTCCATGAAAGTGGAGCTATATTAATTTTGTTTTTTGTAAGAAAGCAAAATTGAAATATTGAGATTATCTCTTAATTTCTTTGTATTCATATTTGTTAAAGCAGGCTACATTTGATATATGTTTAAGAAAATCAAAAATTGCTTTGTTATAGTTTTTTTTTATTCATATTGTGCTTGTGGTAAAAAGAGTACTTTTATTTTTTAAATTTCATTATAAAATATTCATATTTAATTATATATATTATATATGTGTGTGTGTTGGTGTGTATATCGGTGTATGAATTATGTTAAAGAATTATAAGCATTTGACTTGTATATGTGTATAATGAGAAGCTTATTTGTTTGTCTCAATTAAAGATATATTTTTAGCTTCTGACCTTCCAATTTTAATGAGAATGTTTTTTTAATCAATTAAGTTCAACATTTATATGTGTAAGATATTAGCATTTAAGAGCGTGTGCAAAATACATTGTCATTACTCCAGTATTGTTAATTGTGACTTCATTCATGTATTGTAACAAAAATGTTGTTTGAAAAACCTTTTAGGGATATACCTAAAATTATGAATTTTTTGTATATTGTCTGCACATTTTGAAAATAAATTGTGGATATTGTTATTGGAATGAAAATTAAATGATTGAGCTTTGTTCCTTTATTTTTAAGTTCGCTGACTTGAACACTGAATTGTTGTTTGGTACATTGGTGTATTATTTTAAATAACCAGATTTACATATGTTATTTTCACTTGACTACGTGACTAACATAAGTGAATGTTGTATACACTATATTATTTCTTTGGCATTTATGAACTCCTGTTTGAAAAGTTTAAAATCATATTTTATATTCATATATTTGTAATATTATAGTACTATTATCAGTGTCATTGTAAACTAAATAACTTTTTAATGTATTTTACTTGATATAATAGTGCAATAATCGAACACTAAATTCTACCTCTAATTCCAATAGATAATTAACTGAAATGAGGAATTTCATTGGTAATCAAAGTTAGAATTACAAAGTTGTTAAGATTAATGTCGTGAAATAATTTTAGCCAAGAAAAATCATGGTAGTAATTCTAAATTGTTATTTCAGTCTAGTTGCCAGTTACATGATACTAGCAGCCAAGCATGTTCACTTGTTCTCAAATATACATGTTTCAACATAAACATATTGAATTTATTTGTGCACTTGTCACTTCATGGTGATTTAAAAAAACAATATGTAGACTCATTAGACAGAATTACAAGTAGTCTTATTGATGTTTATTTTGGTAGCTAAATTAAACAGTTGATACTGATGACCCCATAATGCTAGTAATATGACATTGGATGCAACTACTCCTAATCTGCATAGAATGAAGCACATGAGGGATTTGTAATGATAAGAATGATTAAAAAATGATTATTTTATAACCTATTTTCATTAAAAATACGTTCTTGAAAGTTTTTATGTTGTATTTACAGACTGTGTATGATTATCTTTCGGCTAAAATGTTGCTTCTGCACAATGGATCTTTATGATATAATTTTGTTGAGCAATTAGTAAAACCTCATTTACTAGTATTGTTCTGTCTATAAAGCAATTAGAATATCTTGAAAATAGTAAATTTTAACATTGTAACATTGATTTTGAGTACTCAGATCTGAAGAATGATTTGTATAATGAAATATTGGTTGCTATCATCTATTCTGTTTTTCTAGTTGTATTAATATACATCTAGACACATACTCTTAATAATAAAAGTCATACCTCATGTTTATCACGTAATGCATTTTATTTGTGATGTCACTTATTAAGATAACCATTATATTCATAATTAGTAGGGCAGCAATTAGCACAAAGAAATGTGATGTACTTTGTGGAATAAAAGCATGGCTTGCCAAGCACTGCAGTTTTTGTTTTGTTTCCTTCTTTTATAAAATGTTTTAACTCTGCATTAAAGGCATAGTTCCATGGAATTTAAGGGGCTTTGTGGTTTAAATATTGATTACGAATAAAACATATATGCATTTGTTATACTAGATCTCGTTTTCATATCACGCAAGACATTTTAATTGAACCATGGTATAGGGAACTCCATGTAGAGTATCAGTTTTTTTCACATTTAAAAATTTCTAGATCGGAACTACTTGTGGGGCGAAATAAGTTGGTACAAAATGTTTTTGCAGCTATCCAGAAGTTTTAAAATAACGGCTAACGGGGGAATACCTATCACGTGACTTAAAAAATATATGTCACATCTTCAAAGGAAAAAAAAACATTTTTTAATTTTTATTTATGTATCCGTGAGAATAATTCATTATTATTTTTAAAGTATTGATGATAAGTGAGATGTGGTGGTTATGTAAGTAATTGAATGAAGTATTTTTATAGACAAATATTTATATTTAAAATTAATTCTTTGTTTGGAAATTAATTTGGTCAAGGGTCCGTGGGAGTATACATTTAAGACTGAAGTCTGATATCATGAAACATAAATTTAGAAAAAAATTAAGTTGCTAAAGTTAATAGTGATTTATATTTGGTGGTTTTAGAAAACTTTTTAAATCAACAATCCAATATTTGTTTTAGCATTTATTAACTTTAAACTTTGCAGATTTATTATTATTGTTGATGATAATATTTTAACTGGAAGTTAAAAAATTCAGCTTTATCATTTTAAACTGCAATGAAAAATAAAAATACCCATTTTGATTAATAAAATTATTATACAGAAACCCTGTGCATATTTTTACGGTTCCGTATGAATAAGCTACTGTTTTGCGATATACTCTTTCGTAAGAATAACCCACATATTAAATTGTATTGTTAATGCAGATAGTATCTCAGAGCAAATCGATCGATTACAATTAGTATAAATAATGTTATTATTTATGTTTACAATTGTCATGGTAGCATGTACCGACAACTCTAAAAGTTAAAAGTTGAGGGCACCTGCAATCGACTGGTTTTCTGACTGTACTTCTGGATACATTTCCGTATTGATTAAGACAGTTACTAAGAGATAGGAAATCAGTTATTTATCAAAATGGCAGATATTGTCGAAAAAGAAGAAACTAAATTGGAAGAGGTTTCTCAAAATATCAGAATATCTCGAGGTTTGAGGCCTGAATTAGAATTTGAATTTTCCAAAATTGAAGATTTAATTGTTTTTAACGAAACTGGTAATAAAATCCGTTTTGGAGATATTTACAAGAGGCAAAAGACCATTATTGTTTTCGTAAGGGTGAGTATAAATTATAAAGCGGACGTTCGGTAGGAGAATTTTTATATATTTTTTTATAATATCCACCTGAAGTTGCTGAACCCTCTTTTAAAATAATAATTTAATTAACATTGTATTTCCTTGTGGGTTTTTGTTTTAAATAACTTATTCTTATCTTAAAATTATTTATATTTTTTTTATATAGGTTTGGCTTATATTCTTTTCTTTTAAATAATAGACAGATCAAAATAATGATTAAATCGCTTATAATCAGTTTCCGGCCTAAATCTGGAGTCGGTCTATTTTTGTATGGTTTGTTTACAACAAATCTGCACACGAGTGAATCTTGACATCAGAATAATTATGTTACAAAAATACAACTCTTCACTTTCAGAAGACAAAATTAGAAAAACAAATTGTAAAAATGAACTTTTAAAAGGTTGAGTGATACACCACTCATTTGGTATTGTAGATTCATATTAACCTGCAACATCAATAATACCAAAATAAAAAGCAATTGTCACTGGCAGAGCTAACAAACGTATGTCGTCTGCCCCAGTTTAGAAAGTAACGGTACATGCATTACTCGCTTGAAGAAAAAAATGTATGCGAAGCCCATTTTGTCCAATTTCCATCAGTAAAACAAAACGAAAAAATTATGAAGATGTTTGTTTGGACATGGTTTAAAAAATAATTTTAAAATATAAAAATCTGAAAAAAATTAAATAAAAAATTGTCATACATTAAACATGAAGATAGTAATATAAAAATAATTTAAACCACTGGGTGCATCTTAAATTTTGCGTAAAGGGTTATGGGATATCACACGTTTTTGTGACCATGGGTACTGTCTTGAAGAATAGGTTATGTGTGCTTGTGAAAAACAATTTATAAAATTAATATGTTCATATGTTACTTTATTTATGTTTTCAAGTTAAACTGGGTCTATTTTGTATCATGGATTTATGACCCACATGGTTATCCATAGGTTTTACGGTATGACAACTAGACTGTAACACTTTCTAAAAATAGAGCGGCTCCAGAGAGAAATTCACAAAATGTCAACATCCGACCAGGTAGCGATATTGTTTTTTTAAATATATAAACAGATAGGATTTGAAAGATTTGTTGGTTGATTTTAATAGTAACATAACCAAGGCAAAATATTATTTGGTTACATTGATTATGCGATTACAACTGCGCGTGTGCAGAAGTTTTTCCCCCTTAATAGACCGGAAACTGATTACTCCAGTATATAATCTGTTGTTGGAATGATATTGATAGAGGTTGTGGGTGGGGTGGGTGGAATATTTCTGTTTTGTGGATATAACATATAATGGATGGGCTTAGGGGTGGTTGGTATGTGTTTACAAACCTCTAGGATTCTAGGGCCAGAAATTAAAAAATATATATTTTGGCTTGAATGGGGAATGTTACTAGTCCCCATGAAAACTCACTAATTTCCCATCCTCACCAAAAATCATTGGTTTTAATGTTGTGACTGATAGATAATATACCATTTCTAGAAACTACAAGGGACACCTTTTTAACCTGTGTACTAAAGCCTATCATTGATTGTGTAATGTATTACTGCATTGATATTAAATGAAATTTAATGTTTTTGTGAACAACCAAAAAATGGCATGGGTGATTAGCATACTAATAATCTAAATATCATTTGTCCCCGATGATTTCTTCTTTCCTGGGGTAACGGGGCAAGCATTATTTTCTATCCCTACAATAGAAATGTTCTTTGATTTTTATAGTTTTACTAATGTTTAAAATTTTAATTAATGATTTTTTTTTTTTTAGCATTTTCTTGATTTTATTACCAAGGAGTATGTTGAAGGTAAGTAGCATACATGTTTGTGGATGATACACATAGTTATATTTTTACATATTCCTTTTTTAATGTTAAAATTAGTAAAATTACTTATCATTTCTTGTTTGCACTATCCTTTTTGTCACATTTCATGTTCTTCAGGTCATCATGGTCTTTTTAGTAGCTTAAAATGTATTTTTTATAAAACAGCTCAATTCTTTTTTGTGAAATCTTAGTTAGTACCTTCAAATTATATTTACCGGTAATTATGTAATGAGGAAATGGAGACAATCTATAACAAAGAGATGATGAATCGTATGTTTAAAATATATAGGTAGCACATTAAATTATGTATAATAAATCAAAATATTTTGTTATCTTGTTTCCATGGTACCGTTAGACTTTTTTCTCTTTTTCAGATTTTGCACTCATTCCCCTTGAATATCTGCAGGCAAGTGACACTCTTTTTTATATTAAGAATGTAGCTATATGTTTTGTTTAGTGTGTATTGCAAAATATTTATAATTAACTATATTGACAACATGAAATGTGGATACTGTTTATACAAATTTTTCCCCAACTTCTTTTTAATAACTCTTATATTAGAAAGTACAATCACTGTTAGTCTGTAGCCATTTGCTGATGGTGATCCATCTTGGGTTGTATTATTTCATTACCTTTTCAAGCATCTCCATCTTCTATAGGTAACACCATGTAATGTTTACTGCAGGCAGTTAGTCTATGAGAATGCTTTGTAACTTGTTTCACAAAATTTGTCTTTTTTTAATTTTTAGGAAGCTGATGTCCGATTAGTTTTAATTGGTCCAGCTCCATATAGATTTATTAAGGTAGGTATCACCAGACACTAATCTAGCTGTGGAAATGGCCATTTTTTTCTCTGCTGATTTGCTCAAGCTGCCAAGTTGATGGTAGTATTGAGAAGTTATCCAAATATTTTGTTTAAATAGTTTGCCTCATGACAAGTGAAAAACAAATCCCAATAACTAACATCTAACAGTGATACCAATGTGTGATGCTAACGAGAGAAGCTGAGTGGCCAATTACACACAAACATGTGGCGAGTCTCACCTGATACCAACAGGACTTCTATTACCTTGATAGAGATGCATTTATAAACGTATCACCTGTTGATTCAGTGCTAACTTTCATAGCCGTATATTCACAATCCTTTGTTCGAGATTGGTCTAAATGCACAGTTTTAATTTAGAATTGCTAAAATACAAACATCACAGTATGGTCATTTTATTAATTTTCTATAGTTTAAGACAAGGCTTTTAATTGATGGAATACTGTTTTCCTTTCAAAACCTGAAGCACCCATGGGAAATAATTATGTTGCGATTCAGGCAATATCAGAGATTACATGGTTTAACTTCACTTTGCAGTCTGCAGTATATACTCTGATAGATAATTTTGATAAAAATGACATGGCATAACAAATTTCTTTTTAATGCAGTAAACAGAGTTTAAAATAATTTTCTGATGATTATTATTAATGTAACAAGAACATGTCTTCGATTCTGTGTGCAAAATGAGTAGACTGTTAAACATTGGGGTCCTATGTTAAAGATTGACTTGTACTTGTTTACCCACCAAATATTTAAAAAAAACTATTTAAAAGATAAAAGGTTTTGTTTAACATTAAAATAAAAATAAAATAATGATCTCCCCTTAAAAAAGGAGTATACATAGGGGAAAAAAACATTAATTAAATTTAAAAAAAAAATTCCTGGGTTCACTTCTCCAATTTTTATCAAACTTCTTTTCATTTTTGTCTCTTTTTTTGAAAGAGAAGTCTTGTCTACTTTTCCTATCCTAGACAGTGCCTGTATCACATGATTTCTGTTGCCATTTAGTATGGAATAGATGAACACAATAAATTTGCAAAAATGTTGATTCTTTGAGCATTTCACTACTAAGTAGGTGGCAGTTTAAATAAATGAACCATCATTTTTAGGAAAGAATTATTCTGCTAAATATGGATGAAATCTTTATTTTTTTGCTTACATTTTACATAATTACCATTACGATAAAAAGGATGTTTTTCAAGACACCAAATTTGCAAACTTAATTAAATTCTTGTTTTGAATGAAATACTCTGTATTGTATATAAATTAAAACTTAACTGCATTATTGTTTGGAAGAATGTTTTGAATTATGTGTGCTTTGTCTTTCTTCAGTCATTCAAGCAAACAACTGGTTATCAGCAGACATTGTATTGTGATCCAGAACTTGAACTGTACAAAGTATTGGGCTGTCATAAAAAAATTGGAGTAGGTGATCTGAAAGGTACACTTTGAATCCATATCATTGTAGCAGTAACTGTTCTACCTGAACTTACATAATTTGTTGTCTGGAACAGGGCTGGCTGAGTCTCAGACTTTAAATTATGTACCAGAGGGTGGAATAGCTTTATCTCAAATTGGTACATAACATTGGATGATTCCCCCCACCACCCCCCATACCCATGGCTAAAATGCAATGTTTATGACACACCCTAAAAGACTAATGCCTTTTTTTATATTATAAAAATAAACAACCACAAAAGAGACCACGTTCCAAAATGGTAAGTATAAACTGTAATTTGAAGTACATATATTATCACATTGCTAAAATGAATTTCATTTCAATTTATAAAAACTCTCTCTGTTCAAGCCTGTATGCATCATATTCAGTCTTTTGTCAAGCTGATTTTATCTAAACATTTCTGTGGTAATTATCCATAACTTTAATCAAATAATGCAAATCACCTCTCCAAAATTCTGCTCGGAAAATGTGTGGACCTTTTTTGGCATTATAATACTATGATCCACATGTGGATTATTTCAGTATTAAATAATATTTATCTAGGTATGGGAGAAACACACAACTCATGGTATTAAATGGTTTGTATTTCATTTGTTTTAATATCAGTTTAATATGCTTAAAGTATCTTCTATTTAATTTGGTACATGCATAATATTATGTAAATATCAAATTTTCTTGAAGGCAATGTTAATCTTAAATTTTAATCATGTCAAACTGATTTGAAAGGAAATTAATGTTTATAATGTGAAAATAGAAACAACTATCTTGGTAAAAATTGTGTGTCATTTCAGTAATGATTTATAAATATATTTGTTTAAAAAGCTACTTTATGGACTTTCAAGTTATTATTTTTTAATCATTGTCCAAATAGAGGTGATAATAGGTGTTTGCAAAATAGATGATTGCAAAAGAAACTTATAATTATAAACATGAAAAATATTAAAATAATAGTTTGTTTCTTAATATTCATACAAGATTGATTTTAAAATTTTATTTCCAGGCAGCAAGCATGTTAAGTCTGGTTTTATCATGGGCATATTGCGAAGTACTTGGAGGGCCATGAAAGAAGAATCACGAACGTTTCAGGGAGATGTTGAGCAACAAGGCTGTTCTCTTGTTGTTGGTCCAGGTATTATTATTATTTTATTATTTCAGTGGTTACCCATAACCCTGAACATATTTGTTTTTATTTTCCCATTGAGAAAATATCAACATTGGTTTAACAGGCATTTCATTGGGTCACTCTGGTCATTCTGACCAATAAGCATGGCTGTATTAAATATGATGTCATTATAATTTTGTGAAAGTGCAAATGATGTCACTAAAACTTGAAAAAGTTAACGTAACATCATCCATAACATTATAGGATAGCATTTCTCTAAACTGTCGCACAATTAGAAAGAAAAGAAAAAAGAGTAAAACAATTGAAATTGTCTGAGAATATAAATAGAATATTATCAAATTTATGTCCCTCATGAAATAATTTTCTTTTGTCACTCGCTAATTCTTGTAACAAAGAAAAATTATTTCACTCGGTACGTAAATTTGGATTATAATGGCAGCTCGTTTAATATCCTCTGTATCTTTCTGAACAATCTACTTCATCTTTTTCATACCATGTCTATGAAATTACTTCAGATTTCTTCTTTTTTTTCTTTTTCTTTTTTTAAGCACAACATATGCATGATGTAAATATTGACTAAATATTATAATTATTATTACGTCAGTTACTGTTAGGTGTATTTCATTTCATTATTATATCTTGTTATTTGCAGGTAATGTTTTGCATTACTCACATATTGACCAGTCATCTACTGACCATGCACCAATCAATGAAATCCTTAAGGCAGCTGGAGTCCAACCGGTCAGTTTCCCAAAAGACCCCAGAGTGCAGGACTTGTAATATTGTGTGAAACAAATCAAATGAAATGCTGCCGTCCAGTTTATACTTAATATTTATTAGTGAATTTGTTTTGGAAATCATTTATTTGAAATATAAATTAGATAAAAGAGAGATCAGAGGAAATGCTGCCGTCCATTTTATACTTATATTTATTTGCAAATTCGTTTTGGAAATAGTGTAGTGAAAGTTAAATATTATAACACTTTCTTATTTTGTACCGATAAATGTTTGTTCCATTTAAATGTTTATTATTACAGAAATGTGTGGGCTCAAATTCATTATTCATTTCATATTATGCCTTATTCCTTTTGAAAATGGTTTGTTAAAAAGTCTGATTTTATACCAAGTTGTACATATTATTGAAAACTAATTGATGGCTTCAGTTTTTTCAATTCAATTGAAAGAATAAAAAATTGTTGACATAAATCTTGTTCATTCCATTTCATACGTCTGTTAATTGTGAATTTCTTTTGGAAGTAATTTACATGAAAATGTTCTCATTGCATACTGCCTATAACTGGATTTTTATCCTTTTCTTTATATATAATGAGGTTATGCAATGAAAATTTGTTACCAGTAGCCGATACGTTCACTTAATCCATTTCGTATGTCTTATTTATGTGTGAATTCCTTAATATGTGGAAGATACATTTTTTACAACTTTTGCTCTTTTTGTATTGTTGAAAATTCAGTTTTTGTTTAATTGTAATTGTTTATAATTTTATACATTAGAAATTTGTGAACTTACTTCCAGTTTTAGTCTCATCCTGTAATAAATCTTTGCTTAAACATAGATAACAGATTCAGGGAGTAATACGCATTATGGTACTGCTTGCTTTCTCAAGCAGTTGACATGGAATATCCTAATAATAGGATATAGTTGATCAATAGTATAAATCAGGTTTGTTTTTAAATAATATACTACATTTGTACAGTAGTCTGTCATTAAGATAAGTTGATCAATTATTTTATGCACACTTTGTAATACTTTTACTGCCATTTTTCAGTTATATGAAGTAGATGAAAGAGAGATCAGAGGAAATGCTGCCGTCTATTTTAAACTTATATTTATTTGCAAATTCCTTTTGGAAACAGTGAAAGTTAAATATTGTAACACTTCCTTATTTTGTACCGGTAAATGTTTGTCCCATTTAAATGTTTATTATTACAGAAATGTGTGTTCTCAAATTCATTATTCATTTCATATTATGGCTTATTCCTCTTGAAAATGGTTTGTTAAAAAATCTGATTTTATACCACTTGTACATATTATTGAAAACTAATTGATGTCTTCAGTTTTTTTCAATTCAATATATTGAATAAAAAATTGTTGACATAAATCTAGTTCATTCCATTTCATGAATATGATCAATTATTCTATGCACACTTTGCAGTACTTTTACTGCCATTTTTCAGTTAGTTTCATTAATGAATTTAGTTTTTCCCAATTTGCTCAAATCATTTCTTTTTTTCATAAGTCATTTAATTTGTCTGTCCCGTACAGCCAGACTATATTTTGGCAAGTTGTTGACAAATACAGATAGTCAGCCCTTGCAGTTGACATCAGCATGCTGCTTTGCTCATGTAAAAGCTGATATACTAGTGTATTTTGTATTGCTCATTAACAGTGTAACATATACTGCGATATTCTTTTTTCATTTTCTAGATAATTATCTTTACATTATCATTATTATGACAGTTATATTTATATTTATTCTTGACAGCTACCCAATTATATATTTATATTATTGACTGCTACCTGATATTATTTTTGTTAATACTAAATTACTTTAATTTGTTTCATGTCTAAATGTTAAGTCCTTAATGGAATAAACAGACATGCGAAATTAATGAACTATTAAATGTACATTGTTTTTGTTTTTTTTTTTTGTTTTTTTGGGGTTGGTGGGTAGGAGGGTGGTATTTAAAAGCAAAACAAAAAAGTACCAATATACTTTAATAAATAGCATGCAACTATTTTTAAAGACATTTTAATTTAAGATCAGATAACTTATTAATCATCCCTTGGTATACTGTAGGACCAGAAGGGAGGTAATTTTTATTTTAGTGGTGTTTTATGAATGACTGAACTTTAATTGGTCAAATGTATCAAGCAAGCTATGCTTGACTAACTTAACAGAAACATCACCTGTTCTGAAAACACTTTATCATGAGAAAACAAAAGGTTCAGATTATTTTGTGTTAAACTTTTTATGGAATCTTTTTTGTTGTCGTTAAGTCCACCAAAAGGATTTATAATTACGTTAGTTTATACTTTATTGAGTGCTTATTGTGTTCATTATGTAGGCTTGAGTTATGAGTTTTTTAAAACATACTTTTTTAATTACAACATAATTATTTTAATTTATTTAATTAAGATTTAATATTTCTGTTCACTTGTTAAGAATTAACAATTTAATATGCAGTTATAATTTTGTTAACTATATATATGTGATTTTAACTAGCTGTTTCAGAAATATTCATTTAAACCTGTATATAAAGGCCATCATTTCAGTGATGCTGGGGACAAGAATATAGAAGTAAAAATTAAAAAACCTTATCTTACATGTAAAGAAAAGACATGTGCAAATTGTCCATTTTGTCAAGACTGACTAAAGTTTTACCACAAGACATTAATTTTTTGTATTTGTGCATGATGTATAATCCTTGAGGATAATGTTTATGGATACATATTTGAATAAAATGATGTGTAGTATGAACTATTTTGTTTTTGTTCAAAACCTTGTGAGCTTGTTTTTAATCTTAATGTTTTCAAAGTTGTACGGTTGACATTCAGGAGCTATTTCATGATGAAACACATCACTTAGCCTACTGTAGTTAGAATGAATATGTATGTTGTGAAATATATATATATCAATGGAAACAACCTACTTGACAACTGAAGACTGAACACGTCACAGGTTTATAAGTCATCACAGCTTTGTTAAAAATGAGCTTGAACTTGCTTTTCTGAAGTGATACTTGTTTTTCTACAGAGATACTGTTGAACACAATATATGCTTTGTTATATGGATCTAAATCTAATTAAAACAAGTCACATAGCCTCAAACAATAATTTATTGAGACCTGTTAAATAGATTCAGATCTCAACAACTTATTATTTAAATAACTAATATTATGTGATCCACATAGAGTAGAAAATTATTAGACTGTCATTAGTGAATAATGTCTGCAGTGTTTGTTAGGGCATAACCCCCAAAAATGTATATTTCTGGGCAGCTGACCATACTTTTGTAAAAGTGGCAGACACTAATGCAATGTTTCAATTTAAAAAATCAATCTAGAATTGGAAGATTGTAAAAACAACCTATTTTGTCAGTGTATTTGCAAAATACACATGGCCATTTTTGAGAATGCTTATAATGTTTAAATTAAATGCAATAAGATACCATGGTGATCATAATTGATTTTATATTTTAAAATACAGGTAATGTTTTGTTAGGATTTGATCATTAAGTCAAAATAATATTATTGTTTGTAGTTGAATTAGTACGTGTGGGTGATTGCATTCCATAAGACACTATACCAACTGGTTTTGATTGTATGTTGTAAGAACATGTCTGTTGCACAAGAATGATACAGCCTAGATACAAAGCTGTTTCCCACTTTTTATGATTTTAAGGTACAAAATAATTGTAAAACCATTGGAAAAGAAAATCAAAGTGTTATGGTTCAAATGACATGATAAATTGTCATGAATCCCCAAAGCGGACACTAATTTTAAGGAAGTGGTGGGGGGAGGGGGATCAGTTGGCAATTCTTTTTGGTTTCCCATTTTAAAGACATTTTCCAGATTTTTTGAGTTATATGTAAATATAGTAATAAAGACGCGTGTAACATCTTTTTCAGCTCAATATTTTTTTAAATATATAATGTACACAAAGTGAAAAAAGTTTCTCAGAAAAATAAAGGGGGGTGTAAAACCCCTAACCCCTGTGTGTCCGCTTGTGAAGCCTAAACAAATTTAGATATCTATATTATGACAAGTAGTGGAACGGACCTCATTCCAAATGGGGAACCAACTGGAAAATGTATGCCAACGAATACCTCCACATGTTCTATTATTCGTGTATGAAAAAACAAGATTTGTACACGAAGCAGTGGTCTCGTCTGTCATAGGAGGAATGAACGTACACAGAATAAAGAAATACCCAAAGGGAAAGAAACGTCAAGTTGCGGGGAATTTGTTCTGTCTGTTTACGATGTGTTTGAATCGTCGTCACTTATTTTGTTTATGGTACTGATCCTCAGTGTTTATGTTGTATTTATATTAGTAAGTTCCATGTGCGTGTCCATTTTAAATAAAGTTGTAGTTTATAAAGGATTAAAAATCATGTTTGAACTTGTTTTGTTAAATGTTTCTGGAGTTAGAGGCGGTGTGACTATTTACCGCCCAGTAGCCCGGAAAGTAAAACGTCGCCCGTGGGGTAGTGGTGGCATGTACAGTAGTCATATTTCGTATACTAATACATCTAAACATTATCTACTTGACCATATAGAAATTGTTAATGTAGGCAAAATATATT
>JAULBS010090466.1:0-32932 GCA_032355785.1 Symmetromphalus regularis | reverse complement strand
AAAACAGTGCCATACCTTGATACAAAATCTTAGGGGGGAAACTACTTTTTTTATAAACAACTTAGTGACGAGTCTGATGACGCAAAGCATTCTAGAAGTTCAGAGGCCCCGGGGCATGCTTCCCCATAACAATTTTTAATTTGGAAGGACTATAGTGACTATACAAATTAAACCCTGAGATGCGAATGTTATCTTCATGAGTAAAAAAAAAAAAAGTTGGAAGGAGGGCATCTACCATCCTGCCCCTCCTTAACGGCATGGCACTGCAAAATACATATAGACTTTTTTTTACTCCAACACAACACTGAGATTTGTATTACTGACCCTTCTCAGTAGGGGTGCAACTATACGGCCAAAACCCTATTATGATGTATTGCGATAAAGCAAACCCATATCGCTATACAGTTTGATTAATTACCAAAATGAGATAAAGTATATTTTGATACTATCATACTAATTACTAAACAGATATTAGGCAGTCAGATTTATACCAATTTCTGATGAAAAAAGAGAAAGAGACACAGAAGATTTATATGTATTAATTGTTTTTATTTTTATAACTTACTGTCATAGTAACAGGTTTTATAAGATAATTTAGATGGATACTCATTAGGTAGATATATCGCAATACACGAAATCATATCTCAGTATGTATTGCGTTCGGCCTGTATTGCGATATACCGGTATGCCTATATCACTGCACTCCTACTTCTCAGTGGATCCCATATCTGTCCCCTACCACCTCTAATTCCCCCAAACAATGACACTTATCCCGTTATGTGACATCTTGCCATAATACTGTAATATAAAAGTAAATAAATGCGAAAATATAAAACAAGCAATCAGTACAGTTTATGTGGTAACTAAGGAAAACAAATAAATACACTATTTAATTTACACTACATGTATGAGATTATAAATGTAATATTGGGAATTACCATATTACTTATTTTCAATTTTAAGCTTAAATTCAAATAAAATGCATCGAGTGGTGTAACCCCTGTAATTAAGAAAATGTTCATGACAAAATAAACGCCATGGAGAAGAAGTGTCCACGGCAATGTTAACATTTACATATTTCCATTTGCTAAAGAAAAAATACATTTTCGATTTTTTTTTTTAGTCTGCTGCAAAAAAAAAACTCTGCAGCATTAAAACTCTGCAGCATTGCCATTTCAGGGGTTGGTGGTGTTACTTATATAACGTGTTTTACACGTAGGCCTACATGTACATAAATGGAACATCAATTATAATTTATATGTATGTTAAAACTGTTTAATTAAAATTAATTTAATGTGGAGGAAAATATATGTCTGTTTGCAATGATAGTGTGATAAATTTGTAACGAAAACGTAACTTTTCATTTTTTAACCCAATACTTAAAAGTTAATGAAAAAAAAAATCTTTGTTTTGCCAAGTTGTAAAATTTTAACTTGAACCCATTGATGTGCAAGGCAAATGATTTAATAACCTTTTGAGATTAATTAAATTTTGTTAAAAACAAACTGCCAAGCATGTGGATGGACTCAATAATGTAATAAGAAATGCAATATAATACATAATATTACAAGCAATGTACAATGTAATAATACCCATGTAATACAACATGGTAATACATAGTGTACAACTTACCAATACATGCAATGTACAATTTTTGATACATGTAATTACAATGTATTACTTTCTTTCTAGCATTAAGGTGAAGTTTAATAACTTTTATTTCAGTAGGTCATAATGTATAGAAGTATATTTTTATCAAACTAGAAAGTTTATTTGTCGTGATTTGAAAAATAATTAAAAAAAGAAATAATCACTTATTTGTGAAAATTTATACCTATGACAATCCAAAAATTCATTAGCAGATTAGCAGAATATGGGATTATTCACTGGTAGGTGTTCGATTCGTCAGTACAGGACAATTATGCAGGTAGGAAAGGTTAAATGCGGTAAGTGTTCAGATTATGTTTAAGTGTGGTTATTATTTTACTGTTAGTGTTACTATAATGTAAACACTACTAAAAATATTTTATTAATCTTGTTTGGTTCATCATATTAGAAAAAATACAATGAAAAGAAAATACCCATATTTTTCTGTTTTGTTTTAAAGATCATGGGATTTTATGTACATGCTCTAAGACAAAGAAATCAAGGCTGCTGTACTGAAAATGCATCGTAGGTAATTAAGCAAAGCGAGATTGTTTAACACCTGAGAATGAGCACATGTAAAAGGTTAACAGTACAGTGCACACAACCAAAATCAAGGCCATAACTAGTAGGGGTGGACAACGGGGGCTGTAGCCCTTCTCCCCTAAAAACAGTAATAAAAAATAGAAACAAACTTAAAAGCAAATACTGTTCTTTACCACTAGCGGATCCAGGAACCCCACTTTTCTTGATTTTTTTTTTTTTTACCATTTTACGAGTGGAAGGACGTCAAAATTTACAATTTTTTCACCTATTTCTATTCACTCATCACTTTTGGACCCCTGTTTCAGAAATCCTACATCTGCGCCTATTTACCGTTTGAAGAGTTTTAGGTAGTTTAAATTTGTCTGTGATTCCATACCCCTTCGACACTCATCCATTCCAAAAATTTATCTGCACCACCCAGACTCTCCCAAACAAACAAAAGTTCCTAGCTATGACCCTGTAATCATCATCGGTCTAAACCAGGGAATGGACCCAGTGTACACAGTATGTACAAAAACCACTCCTCCATTCTCGTAGTTCAAAACACATAAATGACAAATATCTCTATGTATCAGGTTTCAAATAAAGCACTTTTCCCACACACCCATTTCTTTCATATGTAAATGTTATTTTAAAAGCAAGTACAATGTACACAGAAATGAAAGATTGTACAATTTACCAATCTATCATTTCTCCCGTTGTGTGTTTATTTTTTTAACAGAGATAAACAGAAATTAGACATCAATCATTTTCAAAATAAAGCTCTTTCAGTTGTCTGCCCTTGAAATATGTTGGGGCAGTCAAAAATATCATTGTAAACAAAAATCATTTGAAATTTGTATGTAGCAGCATTTTACTGTCTTTGCAAACTTAAAATAAACTTTTGTTCCAGTGTATGTATTAACATTACCACTTCTGTGGCTTTGTATTGTTTTAACATACACAAAAATTCATTATATCACTTTCATTTGAAATAAATCACTATTCCAACATACATGTACAATGTATGTTCCTACATAACCATTTTTCCAACTTACACATACATAAATTAAGTATGCTTCCAATAAACATCTCTCACAACTTCATTTACTTCTCGTCCTTAAAATACTTATGATCATTCTGGATAGAATTGCGGGTGACAACATTGCAGTTGCCCTCGGCGACGGTACCCGCATGGGCGAGGAACAGATCCTTCAGGACACTGAGTTCCTTAGACAGGATTTGAACTTTCTGCTCCAGCGCCTCATTCTCCATCCTCAGTCTGTTCACCTTCTCCATAGTGTCCTTGGCCTTCTTTCTGCTCTTGTCGCGACTCTTACGAACGGCAACATTATTTCGGTTGCGCCGCACCTTGAAAAGATCAAATAAACTGATATAAATATCAAATCAATTTTTTAATTCTGTTTTATCAGTTTTATAGCAACTCAGAGCCTCTGTGATACAGAGGTAAAGTAAAGTTTGTTTTATTTAACGACACCTCTAGAGCACAATGATTTTTATCTTATCATCGGCTATTGAAAAAAAAGTAAATTAAAGTTTGTTTTACTTAACGACGCCTCTAGAGCACATTGATTTTTATCTTATCATCGGCTATTGGACGTCATACATAATGGTTATTCTGACATATTTCTTTAGATGAAAACCGCTTCCGCCACATAGGCAACTCCTTCCGATAAGCAGCAAGGGATCTTTTATATGCACCGTCCCACAGACAGGACAACACATACCACGGCCTTTTATAAACCAGTTGTGGACCACTGGTTGGAACGGAAAATAGCCCAAAATGCAAATGGGTCCACTGAGAAGGATCGACCCGACTATCGACCGGTTCACAGGCGGACAAGCTACCGTTTGAGCTACATGCCGCTGCAGGGGCGGGAGAGACAGACAGACCTCAGTTTTGGTATGAGGGACAGGAAAGGGAGAAGACGTGCAGATATGATAAAGTTACATATCCAAACAAGTTTGTTTTATTTAACGACGCCTCTAAAGCACATTAATTTTTATTTTATACAAACAAATCACAAGAATGTACATAAAATATCAAATGATAATAATAGAAATTTACCATTTAAAAATACTTATATAATTAATGATATTAATTTAATTCTGTTGCAGTACGTCCTCAATATTTGTTATACTTAAACTGCTTTATACATGTATATATATTTTGTATTGTAAATATATTTTATATTGATTATTAGCCAGCTCACTATTTAATTTAATTTGTGTTTATCATATAAAGTAAAACATATGACAAGGTTTAAACACTCAATTGCATATTTTGTCTGTGCCTTTGGAATTAGGCGTATTTTGTTATACAAAAGATAATTAAAAAAATTATGTAGTTTTGCTTGTTACAGTTTTATTTTACATTTTAATTTTAAACGGAAAATTGGAGTTTGGATAGTAATGAAAGTGCTATTAATGAGTTTAGAAATGTTTTTATAGGTTTTACTGGGTTTTCTTTATGTAGCAACAGCAGCACTTTTTGGCTGGCATAATACAAAGAACCTTCTGACTTTCAGTAGTCGTTATAAATATATAATTGTTAAATCTTAGATTTAGGCCTGTATAATTTATACAGATTACAGTGTTTGTAATCGGTCCATGGGCATAATTTAACCGTTGGACTCAGAAGAGGCCGACTTTCCCATTTTAAACTCGTGCTTTGTGTATAATTATCCGAGGGTTTTAGAAACGTTGTTTGCAACAGGAGTCCATTTTGATAGATTCAAAAATCGGCATAGGTATTCCGAACATAATACCGAAAAGATGCGACGAGATGCGACTGCAAAATTATTACGAACATTTCCGAATGAAAATAAACAAAGTGCTCCAAGTATTATCCAATCAACACCAACAACACAAAACCAACCACCCTGTTTTTGTTGTGGAAACCTTCAAAATGGATGAACGAGTTATTTTATACGAGTGCCTTTGAAATTTAAAGCACAATGCTACTTAGCTCTGTTAATTATACGAGTGAGATGCTTAGTAAGCAGGTTGTCAATGAAATATGCGATTCACTGCAAAATGAACAGTTAAGAATGGTTTCTTTACGACAATGTAAAGTATCTGATGTTGGTTTCAAACGAATTATGAAATATTGCGGAAACTCTAAACATATTTTGCAGTTGACACTTAATCTAGGAATATGTACAGATCCAAACAGAGTTGAACTTTTGGCACAAGCCTTGCGAAGAAATAAAACTCTAAAGGGTCTTTTGTAAGTGAAAATTAAATTATCAAGCCTTCAAGGTAGTGGCTATTTGCACGGTTGGCCGTACGTTAAAGTGAAATTAATGTTAGCTCCCACCAGTCATTTTGATCACCAGCCGATTCGAATTTGGAAAGAGAATACACAATGGGCCTCTTATGGAATAATAAAATTATATTCTAGGAAAGACTAAGTGGTATAGTCATCTAATTTTCCTAACATACTGAAAATCATGAAATTAATGCCAAAAATCTGATGTCTACGTGAGTAACACTAAACTGAATAATTAACAGACACATTTAAGTTTTACCTACAACACCAAAAAAGGATAAAGCAAGATGGATTTAAGGGTACCCATATGACAACACATTAATTTCATTATTGACAGCATGTAAAATAATTTTGAGTCATTCATGGTTTACTGTTATGCATTCAGAAAAATGTTTTTCTTTCAATATCAGTTGTGATGCGTTTAATAAAAGATTGTTTTTATTCAGTGTGACCATCATGATAAATACAGTATGGTGGTTTAATGACACATTCCAGCACAAAATAAATATTGACCATTGGGGTGTGACTATTCTGTTTATTTATTTAACAACCACCAAGCACAAATAATAAACATGGCTATTGCCATCTGTATTGGGGTGTGACTATTCTGTTTATTTATTTAACAACCACCAAGTACAAAAAATAAACATGGCTGTTGTCGTCCATATTGGGGTGTGACTATTCTGTTTATTTAACAACCACCAAGCACAAAAAATAAACATGGCTATTGCCATCCGTATTGGGGTCAGTGACCATCATGATGCATTCAGCCTTTTTTTTTTTTACAATTCAAATGTCTATTAAAATGCATTCCAAAACATTGTTTGTTTTTCTAAATTCAGTGTTACTATAATTTTCCATTCAGCAAAAGGATTTTCATTGACTGTGGCTTTCTGCTTTTAATACTTTGCTGTGTTTTTAATTTTAAAATACAGACCACAAAAACAAATGTGTATTTTTTTTAATTTTGCAGTATTCATGGCAATCCAATAGGTGATGATGGACTGAAAATAATTGTGGAAGCACTTCATACAAGTCCTAGCATCAGTACACTGGATATTGGTGACTGCGAGCTGGGTGACACTTCCATACAACACTTGAAACCATTGTTAAACACCCAGGATGACAAACCAGGTAACAGCATACAATCAAATATTTTATGATACCTTGTTTGAAGTGAACATTGTAAGTCAAATATATGTAATCTGCATTTGTTATTCATGGTATTTAAGCATTATAAGAGATAAATTTCAAAACTGAATGATGCCTCAAAAGACAAAATTATTTCATCTTTCTCTGAACCTCTCCCATTCTCTCAAAAGACTGTAAAACACAAGATATTGCATAGTTTTGCCGATACCAAAAATCATTTTATCATTTTGGGCATAATTTTTAGAGTCTCTAAATATGTGTAGTTACATAAATCAGGGCTGAGAATGGCAAATGAGAAAAACCGCAGAAATCTTTTTTTTAATGTATACAGACAGGTACATTTCGTTGAAAACCAATAAGAATGCATATTTCCTTTCATAGGCAGTTTTGACGATAACAAGCAAAAAACAGGGTGGTATTTTTTTGAGGGAGTGAAGCGACTGAATCGGGTAGGATTTGGGAGGGGGTGGAGGGCCTTCCCAAGGTAGAAGCTTTTTCTGAAATGCAGAGGGAAATTGAGCATTCTGGTGAACTTTGAGAGTCCTTTTTCTCCAATAAATTCTACTTAAAATAGTTTTTGCCTGTCTTATTAATTTATTTTATATCATCCATATTCCTGTAGCCGAATTCCAGTAAAAAAAATGAATTTTATTAGCTATGGTGACGTTTTGAAACAAGCTTATGGGCACAGCCATGTTGGATTTCCATATGACTGCTCTCAGCCAATAAGAGCTGCTATCAACCAATAATGGTCGGATATGGCCGAAGTGATCCACGAGAAACTGAAGTAAAGCGTGATCGTTCACAGAATACAGAGTGCCGATAGATCACTTGTTTTTCACAGGAGCTATTTCAAAACTATTTTTTATTTTCCGGAAAACATTTCTGTCTGAGATTGGGTGTGTTTTTTCTTTGCTTAGAAGAGAAACAGCAAAAAAAAAAATGGACCTCACCCCCCTCAAAATTATCTCATCGGATTTAGGCGATTCACAAGATCAATCCTGGGGAGATAAAATCTGCGGACAATTTTCACCCAATAAATGTAAGATAAAAACAAGTTTCATAAATTTGACTATAATTCCAAGACTTTTGCCTGACAAGAATTTATAATGCATTTATAAAATGTTCATGAGGTACTTGGTTATATATAAACTACTTACCTCACAGTAGAATTACTAGACATGATCTGTTTCTAGGTGAGCAGGTTATAGCTCAGTGGTAAAGCACTCAAGATATAATACAGATCATTTCTACTTGATCGACCCATTTCTCATTCCAGCCATTAATCTACGACTAGTACATCAAAGGTTTCCTTTATAGACAATACCATGAAACACCTAATATTCACTGATTAAACAAATATTTTTCTCCTCTCTAGGTCTAACAGAGTTGACTTTGAGTGGTAATACTAAAATCACGGAACATGGATGGGCAGTTCTGGCTATGTGTATTTCATGTTCACAGAGTCTGCGTTCTCTGTATGTAGATTATAACAAACTTGGTGACAATGGTGCAAGTTGTTTACTGATTGCTGCAGCAGCTAGTCAGATGATTGAGGTGCTAGATCTAGAAGGAACAGACTTGACAGAAAAGACTGGAAAGGTCAGTTTAGTTTTAAAACATTAACAGAAACTGTAAACAGAGTCCATACACAGTCTTCAAAATCCTTAAAAAGTATGGAATTTGTATTTAAGTACTGAAAAGAAGCAATTAAAAGTGAAAGTCTGGGGAAAATGTGTATTGCAATTTTTTGTTTTCTTTTGATTAGTAAACATTGTCTTCTGTCAGCATTCATTCAGCTGCACTACAAACACAGGCCTGATTCTTTCTTTCTATGCCAATTGACTCAAATGGTACTCTCCAAAGTTCCAAGTATTTTCGATGGAATGGAAAACATTTCTCAAATTTGAATATGAAAATAGCTGATTTCCAATTTATACACAAGTTTGTAAAGTGTGCATTAGGAAGTCAGACATATATATAGTTATATTTCGGTACAGTCATTTGTTTTAAATTGATCAATATCAATCAATCATTTTATTATATCTTAGCTGAAATTAGTCATTGGCTGTACAATACATAATATAAAATGCAGTGCATGAATACATATACCAGTACATTAGTTTCTAATGCAGCCTATTTTGAATGATAATACATTAAATTAAGAATGTGACATGCCGTTTTGTTTGCATTCTTTTGTAAACTGGTATTTCTCAAGAAAAGTAACAAGCAATTTTGGAATATTAAAAGGTTAGGAAATTAGCAAACAAATCTAATATTGTCAGCAAGATGATTTTGTTTTTGCTACTGTCAAAATTCATCTGGTGTACTTGCCCACTGGACAGGGTTATCCAGCTTTTGCACGGTGCTAGAAAAATCTGTCTGACCCTAGGGCTAGATGAATCTGTCCGACCCGTGGGCTAGACGATTTCTAAATGCGCCTTTCTGGCGAACTAATAACGGAACTACTTATTAAGGAGACATAGGTCTGTTTCGTTTGTTGTAAATATATTTAGGGATTGAAATAAAAAAATTAATTAATGTAATAATAACATATATTTATTTTAATTAATATCGAACAAATTAGAAAGAAATGCCTATACTAAATATGACATTATAAATTATAAAAGTGCAAATGATGTCACTAAAACAAGGAAAAGTACAACGTAATGTCATGTTGCAGGGAATACATTTTAATTTGTTTAGTGTTAAAAGTTTTGCTTTTACAATTAAGTGGGCAAGAAAATGAATCAATCACCGTTTGTGAGGTATAGACAAGGCAATTACAACCCACGGGAGAAACTGTTTTTGTAAGAGCCTCGGTAAACCTCGGCCCTCACAAGCACATTTTCTCCCTTGGTTTGTAATTGCCTTGTCTATACCTCACAATGGTGATAGATTCTATTAGTCTAGCTAACAACAGTTAAGGAGTTACTTAAAATAATTAATTCTCATAATTATAGGATTAATATAATGGATTTTGTTTTTAAATCAATTAACTGAATGCATTGTTTTCCTTTGTCACCCTTTTCTTTTCTTTGGTGTCCACCTACTTTCACAACTACCAATAAGTGAGTGTTGGGTTGTAGTTTCTGACATTGCTAAGAAAAGTTTGTTTTAACGACGCCTCTAGAGTACATTGATTTTTATCTTATCATTGGGTATAGGACGTCAATCATAATTCTGACATATTTCTTAGAGGAAACCTGATGCTGCCACATAGGCTACTCTTTCCATTAAGCAGCACTTTCCCACAGAACTAGTTGTGAACTATTGGTTGGAATAGAAAATAGTCCAAACTGCAAATGGGTCTACTGAGAGGGATCAATCCGATGATCGACTGTTTTACAGGCAGACACGCTACCGCTTGAGCTACATCCTACTCCCAGACAGTCAAGAGGCACTTGCAACCACGTACTATGGGCCCCAACTGGTGAACACATATTCTTGTCAAATAATTTTTAGAAAGTAAATATGAGAGTTGTTGGTGTTACTTTAATAAATGTTTGTTATATAAATAATTGTCACTTTCCCACTTACCATTACTCATTTCAGCTTGTTGTGGAACTTGTTCAGTCGTACCCTGGAAGTCTGAAAAAGCTATCACTGGTTGGAAACAAGGTTCGTAAAAGTACCATGGCTGTTATAAAAAGTATACTAAAAGCGAACACAAATTCTGATGACGTGCCAGACACAAGTGAAGATGATGTTTGGTCAACAACAGATATAACTTCAGAAACTGGCAGCACATTAGAGTCATCAGGAACCAAATCAGGTTCTGATTCAGCATCAGGCATTTCATCAGAAACTGCAAGCACATTTGGGTCAACAAGTACTAAATCAAATTCTAAGTCATCCACTGTGAAAGCCAGTTCTCTCCCAAGTCAGAAGGGCAGTGAAGTGGATGAGAAGACTACAACAAAGGATAACAAACTTGAGTCAGATAATCTAGATGACTATGATGAAATGAAAGAGGTGCCAGTCTACTGGTAACAGTACTGCTACATGCCTTCTTCTGATAGATAGGGATATTCATTTTCTAATGATATATGGTAGCAGTTATGGAAACAAGACTTTAAGAGTTCTCACTTTATTCCATAAATATGATTTATAAAAGAAAGCATTTATGGATGGAATTTGTTTCAACACTATTTCTTAATAGAAATACAAGGGCTACCCTATTAAAGATTTTGTTATCAAATCATTATTCCAATCCATTTGCCAAAGGTATCATTTAGTAGAAAGTAATAAGTATGATTCTCAGTACAAATACAGTAACCTCACTTCAAAGTGTATGGTCAAATTAGAAATCTCTTATTAATGGTAGTGCATCGATACTCACGTGTAAGTGCTGGTCCAAATAACAGCTAGTTTTCTTAAAATATATATTACCTTGATTTCCAGATGACTGGTGTATGTGCAGGAGAGGCGTGGTTAGGGATTAGAAAAACTCCTTTCCTCAATTTTTTTTTTTTTAAATCCTTGTTTTTATCCATATGGACCCACCCCAGCAAAAATTGCAGCATATGCACCTGGATGAGCATTTGGCTATGTCAAATTAAACTCTTGAAAGATTTATGTGTTGAAATAAACCCATTTTTTATATATCTTAGGTTCTGATTGTAAGAATAGAATATAAAATAGCTATTGGTCATAAAACACTTCTTAATGAAGTAAGCATTACTTGTAATGGAATCTAATTTGTGAAACGATGGAATTGACAGCATAGCTAATCCAAATTTCTTCCGTTTTGACACAAAGGTATTTTCACATACTGGATATTTAACAAGTTTCTTTATTGACCAATCAAATTCAAGATAATGCCAATATGAAATTGAGAAAAATGTATTGGATGTCATGTATGTAAATAAATTTATGTAATATTTCAAGATTGTTTTCATTATTTTGCTGTTTATTTTGAACTTAAAGAATAAATATTATCTCTTTAAGTAAAATATCTGCATCTCGAGGGTAATCAAAGGGTTAATAAATCTTGATCCAGTTTGAGCTATAAAGGAATTCACTTTTTATTAATTTAATAATACAAAAATTAAGTGTTTCACATTAAAAGAAAAAACCATTCATCAGAATATTCACTGCTGTGATTGGATCTAGTAAGGGGTAAGTAGTGCCATGATCTACACCTCAATTGGAAACTACCAATAAGATAAATTCTGCTACCCTTGGTAGCTAAATAAAACATGTTTTATCATTTTTACTTGTGTGTGCATGTGATAAAACTACATTCTTTCATTTCATACCAGCTGGTGATCTGCAACAATCAATGTTATAACTTTTTCTTCTGTATCATTTACAATTTACGTAACTGTAAATATAGGTACAAGGATCAAATCTCAATCGAGGCGGGAATTTTTAATCTTTATACAATTCCAATTCAGAGTGTGTTCTCTGCAAGGATCAGATGGGTATGTATATACCACATACACTGACCAGTGGTCCACAAATGGTTCATCCAGGGCTGTGGTAGGTGCTATCCTGTCTGTGGGATACCACATATAAAAAGTCTTGCTGCTAACTGAAAAGAGTAGCTTATGTGGCAGTATCTGGTTTCCTCTAAACACCATTGGTCAAAAACACCAGAAGTCTGACACCTAATAGCCGCTGAATAAAAAATGTGATAGAGTGTCATTAACCAATTATTTCCTGTATGAGATATTTAAGATTATTCTATCATAACCAACAGATATCCTTACTGGGCCCAAATTTGTTTGATTCATAAAACCTTTTTATAATTTGTGGCACAAAGAAGAAAATAAAGTAAATGTTTTAACATTTAAGACTATTCCATTATAATCTTACTGGTCCCAAATCTCCTTGATTCACTAAACCTCTACATTTTTGGCACACAGAAAATAATGTAAATGTTTTAAATAATTTAATGTGGAGATCGAATAATGTTTGGTTTGACATCAGTAATCAAACTTTAGCTTTCTTGGCGTCATGAATTGTTTAACATTGTCATCTGTGACTTGAGCTCGTCTTTCTCTATGTTTTGACACAAGTTCTTGTAGTATACCAATCAGCTCCTTCTTGAGAAACCCTGTCAGTAATTCACCACTTGTGTAGTCCTGCAATAAGGAAAACCAACAAATGCATGGAATTAAGTATTTCATCTGAAAGTGAAAAGCACAATTTCAGAAAGATAATCATACATGCTATAAGCAATCTAGTTCTATAAAGATATATAATTTTTATATATTTCTTTTACTTCAAAAGAACATGGTAATCTAGTTATATCTACCGGCCTCCATGCCGCAGTGGTTAAGCTATTGGACTTGTGGCTGGTAGGTGTTGAGATCAAATCTCAGTTGAGGCATGGGATTTTTAATCTCAGTTTTGGCTCCAACTCAGAGTGAGTGCTCCGCAAGGCTCAATGGGTAGGTGTATACCACTTACACCGACCAGTGGTCCACAACTGGTTTAACAAAGACCGTAGTATCTGCTATTTGTCTGTGGGATAGTGCACATAAAAGATCCCTTGCTGTTTATCGCGAAGCAGCGGGTTTCGTGTTTCCTACTAACACTAATCTCTGTCCTGGACAGACAGCACAGGAACCTGAGTTGTGTCCCCAGGACAGCGTACTTGATCCTTAATTGGATATAAGCACGAAAATAAATACAACCACCAACCACCATCCACCGACTAGTGGTTCACAAATCATTCATCAAAGTCTATGAAATAGCGTATAAAAAAAAATCTCTAATTGCTTATCGGAAAGAGTAACCTATGTGACGGTTGTGGGAATATGAGTCTCAAAACATTATAATTATTTTTGACACCTAATAGCCGCTGAATAAACAATGTGCATGGATCTCCTTAAACAAGCATTCCTTTCCTTTCCTTACGAAACACTCTTCGTTGGATGATACTAAGTGATTATTAAAATAAATAGAAAAATGTTTTCTTACCTGCAATATTATGGATGTTCTGAAAGACCCAGATAACACAACGTGTCAGGTCATATGATTCCGTACTGACCAGACCCCTGCAAATAATAATAACAATGTGTAATGTGCTTGCAAAAAAACCGCGGCTACAGGCCCGTACGCAGGAGGGGGGTGCGGTGGGTGTGCACACACACACCCTAAATCTGTCGGGTTCCGTAAATGCAAATTTGAATTGACGCTAATTTACTAGAATAACGTTACAAAAATATTCGGGCCTTCACAAACGCACCCACCCCCCCCCCCCTAAAAAGAAAATCCTGCGTACGGGCCTAGGCTATAATGATGTAAACCTATGCATGTCTCTTTTACGTTTAGAAAGTTTCATTGCTCCTGAGCGATTATGCTGATTACTATCGTATTGCTTGTTGTTTGACAGCAGGCGTAAATAAAATTAAGATAACGAGTACATGCAAAATATTACTGAACGAAAAACTGCTAACGTGGATAGCCAAATATCAAGCGGGCGCTCGCTACTCTAGTTTCTGCGCTTCATGTTAAACCCACTGTAAACTTTTGCAAAAAATTAAATAGCTACCCAGTGTCCGTGAAGGCTAGCTTGTTCTGAAATTAAGAAAAATAGCATAATGGAACACTGGAATTCGTAATCATCTGACCTGAATCTGACTATAGACAATTTAGTATGGTTTTCAGTACAAGGTCCCGCACTCTGAACCTATAGACGAACTTGGTGACGCTAGAGAATGACATACAATTGGTTGGTAAGTTGTATTTTGTCCGTGCTTATATCCAATTAAGGTTCAAGCACGCTGTCCTGGGAACACAGCTCAGCTTTTTTATGCTGTCTGTACTGTTAGTGTTAGTAGGAGAGAAGAAACCCGCTGCCGCCACACTAATGCGGCTACTCTTACCTATAAGCAGCAAGAGGTCGTTTATGTGATTTATCCCACAGACAGGGTAGTACATACCACGTTCTTTGATATACCAGTTGTGGACCACTGGTCGGTGTGAGTGGTATACACCTACACAATGAGCTCTCACTTTTGTTTGGAGCCGGTATCGAGATTAAAAATCCCATGCCTCGACTGAGATTTGATCTTAGTACCTACCAGCCATGAGATCGATAGCTTATTAATACAATTAATAAGCGCTAAGGTAACATTATTCTTGGATTAAGTTAAATAAGCATTGCTTTCTGTTTTGTTAGTCTATCAGACACTGTAATTCCAAGTATTCCCTTACTCAGACATAGTGAATTCAGAATTTGACCTCTTTCAGCCAGTGTGTCTATAAGAGGCACATTAAGCCATACTCATGTTCTATGTATTCTCCTCATTTGTCTGGCAATCGTTCATATCTAATATTTACATAGACTGTTACGTATGCAATCTAGGAAGGTTTACTAAACTGTAAAGCTTCCACTTTTGTTCATTGTATAACTTGGTGACTTAACGAGTCATACCAGATTATTAAATCGACATTGCATTGTTAAGATCTTTCTTGAAAAACGAGGAGAAACACGAACGCGTCTCAATTGCTTGAAGTTCAGTGCTAGTATAGTAAGATGGCTCTATTTATTTCCGTACTTATCTCCAATTAAGGTTCAAGCATGCTGATCTGGTCACTCAGCACAGCTTCTTGTACTACATGTCCAGGACAGAGGTTAGTGTTAGTAGGAAACACGACATCTGCTGCCACAACACTAATGCGGTTTCTCTTATTGACAAAGAGCAAGGGATGTTTTATATGCACTATCTCACAGACAGAATAGCAGATACCACGGCCTTTGTTAAACCACTTGTGGACCACTGGTCGGTATAAGTGGTATACAGCTACCCACTAAGCCTTGCGGAGAACTCTGTGTTGGAGACGGAATACAGATTAAAAATCCACTGCCTCTACTGAGATTTGTTCCTAGTACCTACCATCCACGAGACCGATGGCTTAACCACTGGGCCACTGGATCCGGTCGTATAGTAAGAAAAGATATGATGTAAGTAAACATTTAGCAGCTTTCTAGACTCACGGATTAAATACGTTCAGACAGATCAGCTGATTGGTCTACAAATAGATTTATACAAATAATTCGCATAGAAAAGATAAGTCTGCAGCTTGATTTTCTTTAATGCCAATATGACGGAATTCAGCGTAGAGCTATTCAAAACTTTTGTATTTTGGAAAGCCGTTTACATGACATCAAGATTTTTGCTTTGTGATCTTTCAATGACATCATCACTAAAAATGAATAAAAGGATCCTAACTTCTTGGATGGAATCAAAGAATCAGGATCATTCAAATGATCATTTTGCACATAACATGTTTAAGATATTACAACCATTGAGAAAGAGAACACCATCTAATACAACTGTTATTTTGATCTTGTTTATAGTATGTTTCAAGTACGTCCTATTTGTATCACCTCAAATAGCCGATATTTATGTTTTTGTGTTGGGATCGTTAAAAATAAATAAAGAAATACGTCCTATTTAGTTAACTATTGGCAACTATTAAGCACTATTATATAGTTTATAAACTATTTTGCACACATACCAACTTTTAATTAATATGTTTTTCATCTGAGCTTCTTACATCAAAATGTCCTAACATATCATATATAATATTTCTTTGCATCTTACTACTCATTCTATAATCAATTATCTAATTAATTAATTCAGTAATTGTTAAGTATGGTATTCGGTCATTGAAAATTATCTTTCAATCCACACAATAAAAAGGCATCAAACATATTTAATAAACAAAATACTGATTGCGTGATTATTTAACGAGCAACAAACAAAACAATAACAAATAGTGTAACCCTGTCAATATTTACCTCAGCATGCAGCACATAAATTCCGTCCTGTTCGCTTTACAGTTACACAGGTTATTGGATTGACGAGGTCGATCATATTCAGATAATACAAACACGGAGAAAGAATGTTTAAAGATTGGTTTTCACTACATCATTCTGGATACAGCCCGACACACACTGAAGCTATCGAAAAGCCTTCTTCCACATTATTGATCACGAAAACAGATCGTTTCTGATATAAATGATTAATGGCAAACGCAGGTGCCGAGCAAACACACAGGATTTGAGCACAGATGTAACTCCATGAAGAAATGTCATCAAGTGTATTGAGTAATATCGCCTGTAAACAGAGGAATTCTGTCCGTTCAGAAATCTTGTAAGATAACGTCATTCAATCTGAGAAAAGTTGCTGGGTGCTTAGTTAACACGCGTGGGAATTACGTCAAAGACATCTTCTTGAAATCTTTGGTAACCATGACGTCCAGAGAGGAATCCTGAGGTGCCAGTAACATGCTGAGGGTTACAACCAGTGCAGTATGACCATATAGCATTGCAGAAGGGCAGGCTAATATACAGAGGAATCATGAAGTACCAGCACTAGCTACAACTAGTGCAACATGATCACATAACTATCTAGCACTGGAGAAACGAAAACTGATGTAATGGGGAACTCTGGAGGACCAGCAACATGCTGAGGGTTACAACTAGTGCAACATGATCACATAACTATCTAGCAGTAGAGAAGGGCAAACTGATGTACCGTTCAGAAGAACTCTGAAGGACGAGCAACATGCTGAGGGTTACAACTAGTGCAACATGATCGCATAACTATCTAGCATTAGAGAAGGGCAAACTGATATAAATGGGAATTCTGAAGGACCGGCAACATACTGAAGGTTACAAGTTCAATATGATCACATAGCCATATAGCATTAGAGAAGGGCAAACTGATGTACCGTACAGAAGAACTCTGAAGGACCAGCAACATGCTGAAGGTTACAATAAATGCAATAAGATCGCATTATAACCATGAGACGTCAAAGAAGGGAAGTTGATGTACAGATACATTATTTAGCATCAGTAACATTCAATGTATCCAACACATGAAATAACTTTACATTATAAATACAGAATTAGAGAAAGTAAGTGTACTTGAATGGTGTAAAATGACGGCCAGTGGCATTTTAGGATATTATCAACAAGCTGAAGCTCACAGCTTATGTAATAAGGTCAAAATATAACATGTAAAGAGCGGAAAGCAGCTGTTAGAGAAAGAATTTCCAGCTTAGACCTCATTCAATAGAGCCATGGGCTATTTATCGTTCAAGCAAATGGCTATGCTTGTATACTAAAAGCCGTATTATTCGTTGTATTATCTGTGGAAACGTGTCTATAAGAGACCACTTGTTGATTAAAAAAGAGTAGCTTCTGGGTTTTCTCTAGAAGACGAGATGCAAATACCACGTGTTTGAAACCTAATATTCTAATGTTTTGGGGTGACGTTAAAATTTTTTTTTTTTTTTTAGAAAGTAAGCAATTCCAAAATAGTGGCAGTGTAAATGACGTAACATTTTTATAAAAACAGGCATTTCTCTGCAAGTTCAATTCCATGGAAAGCTCAAGCTATTAATCAATTTATGGAAATCATTTTAAATATGTTGACGTTCATGGGGATTCTAGTGTACAAGGAACAAAATGAATCCGACAGTCACGGACATGTAATGAAATTATATAAATAACATTATGCACACTATCAAAACTGTTTTTAATAAAATATGTGGGTGTTATAAGGTTTAGTGGAAATATTGTGTGGCTGTCCATATTATAAAAATGAATATAGATTTACTGCAGTACCACACACGTGTTAAAATCGTTATTCTGTAACTACAAAAAATCCAGTCTGTTGTGAGAAGATCGACCTTGTGTTCAAAGGATCATTGAATTTGGATATCGAAATGGAGCGAAGTTTTTAGTTCTTGTCTTGATAAATAAAAGCGAAACGAGTGAAACTTTCTCGACGTCAGCAACATCAACGCTGCCATTTAACTAACTGTCTGTGGTGTCAGTCGCAACTGATATATTTATATATATAAAAAGACCACATATCATGGACCCGCGGTGTACATTTTAGAGTAGGGGGAGGACTGAAATGTAGGTGACCGAAGGGCAACAGAATTCCTGTAGGAACCCACTCATACTTCGAAAACTCTCCGGATTTCGGCCACTTTGTTTTGTCACCGAGCCTGAACATAATTTATTCAGCAAAAGTTTTTTTTTTTTTAGTAATTTTGTCATTAGTTGTTCCCTAAAAAGTGAGGTGTCCCCCGCACCCCCCTTCACCCAAACCATACTCCGTGGTGGCTAACTGTACACCATGTAGACTACAAGAATGTTTAGGAATTAAAAACTGTTAACTGGAAATAAAAGATCCAGTATAGAAAACAAAATAGCACCCTCTCTTATGTTAACGTCGTTTTCAGGGACGATCCATTGCCTGGTAGAGGGGTGCTCGCAGTCTCATTACGAGCTCATAACAAAAATCAAGTTAACCAAAAAAACATATGAATTGTTTAATATATGCTATTCTAAGTGTAAATTGCTCACGCCCACACCCACCACCATTTCAAACTGCTCATTAAGTATTTTTGTAACCAGTGCTAAATATCAGGGAAAGAAGGCCCCTTCTTAAATTATACCAACTGGCCCACCTGACCCCCCTCCCGCCCCCTCTCCGGACCTGTCTTTGCGTCATAATTACCTTTTTTATAAATGTAAATAAATAACATTCTAATACCAGGAAGATGAATTGTTATGTTTAGTAAGTTGGGTCAATTTCTTAATACAGAGTTCGTATCTAGTTAAAATAATAAATGATAAAGTATACGTCTTCTTCCAGCCAAATATAGAGTTCGTAACTATCATTTAGTTGAAAAAGTAGATAATAAAATGTACGCCTACTTCCAACCCAAATACACAGTTTGTAACTACGATCCATTTGAAACATTAAATGATAAAATGTACGCCTATTTCCAATCCAAATATACAGTTCGTAACTACGATCCATTTGAAACATTAAATGATAAAATGTACGCCTTCTTCCAGCCAAAGCTGTTTGAAAATCACGCAACCTGTAATTAAGATATTAATATTTAATCACATTTGTCACGTACAATACAATTCAATTTGCCTATGTAAACAAAGTAGTTCAATTATCTTTCACAAGGGACAAACATGGAAACACCGTGGCATTGGTTCTTTAAATCCTGGATTAGCGCTAATCCTGAGCTAAGTTTCTAAACCGGAGTTAAATTTAATAACTAGTTAAAGCTGGAGTTGTCCAAATGTTCATTTGCAGTTAGGCTATTTTCAGTTCCAACCACTCGTTCACAAGTGGTTCATCAAACGCCTTGGTATGTGATATCCTGTCTGTGGGACAGTGCATATACAAATACCCATTTCTGCTTATCGGAAAGAGTAGCCTATGTGGTGGCGGCAGGTTTCCACTAAATAAATATGTCAGAATGACGTCCTATAGCCGATGATAAGATAGAAATCAGTGTGCTCTAGAGGCGTCGTTAAATAAAACAAACTTTACTTTGTTCAAATATCAGCATTAGCGGTATGTTAAAGTATCCTCTAATTCAGGGATGAAGGTAAAGCAGCCCTGACCTGCAGTTAAACGTCAAACCTGGAATTCAGGGATGAAGGTAAAGCAGCCCTGACCTGCGGTTAAACGTCAAACCTGGAATTCAGGGATGAAGGTAAAGCAGCCCTGACCTGCAGTTAAACGTCAAACTGGAATTCAGGGATGAAGGTAAAGCAGCCCTGATCTGCGGTTAAACGTCAAACTGGAATTCAGGGATGAAGGTAAAGCAGCCCTGATCTGCGGTTAAACGTCAAACCTGGAATTCAGGGATGAAGGTAAAGCAGCCCTGATCTGCGGTTAAACATCTAACCTGGACTGGACACTTTGATATTTTGTTGCATAGAGTAACCTGAAACAACATATTGATATTTCGACAAAATGTTGATCCTGAAACTACTTGAAATTTTGTTCAACTGTAAATAGACAAGCAACTGACACAAATTACGCACACATCTTTTAATATGATATCTGATTACAATCGATAGTCAAATCCAGGCAGCATGTCAAACATTGCTGATTGTCTTGAACAAAATATGTCATATCGAGACAAAAAAAACGTGTTGTTTGTCTCACTGCCTGCCTTCATTGATAATGATGATGGTTTGTTCTTGATCTAGGTGTCGAAATGACGCTACATCGGGTTTTGTCCGTCTTGTCTTGTCATTTTCAATTTACTAGTTCCTGTTTTGTGAAAAATCCTCAGCAGTCATCTTTATTTGCAATTTTAGTTTGATTTAAAAAAAAAAAATAATAATAAAATTAAAATAAATAAATAATATTATCTTGCCTCCATGTGAAATTCTTTAATCCCATTGGCTGTTTGCGGTTGAACAAAACTGTTATACCCCAGTGAGCGGAAATAATGTTTCGCTGTCAAGTGACTTCTTTCCGTCCGCGTGCTACGGATTCTTTAATATAATATTATTGTTAATCGTTATTCTCTCGTGTTACTTTGATTAATTAACTATATAGTTTAACATGTCGACAAGATAACTTCGTTGTAGGAGCATCTCTCGGGGTAAAATGCTTTTGTATGCTCTCTATGTGTTCTTTTATCCTCGCCTTTGACTCGGGGTAAAAAACACATAAGGGTACATTAAAAGCCATTTACCCCTTATTATAATAATATCAGTAAATAATAATAATAAGCATGTAGGGTTGGTTTATCAAAGCTTGGTTACTCTTACCATGAGTCAATGAAATAACTTCAAAATCATATTATAAAAAATCAAGAAAATATTATATTTTTTTAATTATTATTTATTTTTTTATTATTATTATTATTGTCATCATCATAATCATCATCATCACCATCATTATCATCTTAGGATACTGCAATTACGTTTGAATATAGATTATCTTAATTTTTTTTCTAATTGATTCTTAATCTGATTTTGAAAGTTGTTCATAACGGCTAATTAGGCTAACAATTGTTTGAATAGCTTGGCCATGATGTGTATTACTGATTTGTTCTGTAAAAGGCAGGTTCATGTCGCTGAACATAACGTTGTCAAATAAAAAGAAAAGTAAATATTCGGTAACCAGCTTTATGGAAAAGTAAAGTATATGTTTTATAAATGTTATTAACCCCATGCTTTTGTCGGGGCGGGTTACATATAACATGAAACAGTCGTTGTTATTGAATAGAGATATGTCGGATAACCTCGATAGATTGGAAATGTTTGTGATTCACGAAGAAACCTCGGGTTGATACTTAACTTCCAGAGATAACGCTACCAAATAATAGAAAACTTCTGATGCTGTCTGATTATAGTATAAAATCGTAAATACAAATTGAATAGGAATCTTTCCGATGATCTTGATGTATTAATCAATTCTTGATCCTTTACATAAACGTCCATTTCACGTCAAAATACTGTTTAGATTCTTTATTTCTAGAGACACGGTTCCGTTACGAAACATTACATATTATCTGAAACACATCTGTCACAATTTAATAATATGACCTTGTCATTGCTAACGTAACTATATGTTAAATTCTCTCTGATGTCTGTCATATCCAAAATGAAGTTGTTATTAAATTATGACGGACACAAGCGGTTAGTAACAGAATTATCATAAGTATCTATCACATACAATGTGAAACTGTCATAGCGCTTTGCGGGAAGATTTGATTACATGATTTTCATGACGCTCTGCTAGAAGACATGACAAGAAACTGAGTAAGACTGACATGGTGATCTGACTAACACCATGACTAAAATATGTCTTTATGCATGCACTTCAAAATAACAGTGCGTCCACCTAAAAAAAAAAAGTAACCAAAGGACAAACAACTACCTTTTAAACCTTGTGTAGTATGAACACAGTATTTGTTTTTATATTATATTAAACCAAAAAAGAAAGTATTCATGCAATCAATAGTCATTTATTTCATAAATCAGACGACATTTATGGCAGAAATTCTGAAGGAGGTGTGTGTGTGTGGAGTAATATTAAAAGTTGCGCACGTGTTTGCTGCCAAGAGACTATTACTATGACCACACCATGAAACAAAAATATTTCAACATGCATACTTTCTTTTTTGGTTGAGTATAATTTATATATTTGCTATAGTAAAAAAAAAAAGAGAAGAAGAAGAAGAATACAAAAGGACGGTTGCATGTATCTTTTACCTTATAAAATATTCAAGATTTAAAATATTTTCTTCAAAACATTTTGACTTTTTTTTCCATTTCTAAAATCGTTTTTTGTTTTTGTCCTACTATCCCTTGAAGAAAGGATATTGTTAAAAACGATGCTGCTATCTGGCAGGAAGGCAAAGTACAGACATTAAATGGTGATCTCAGATGATCTTTTAGACTGGCTATAACAAGAGTACGCGGATCAGTTTGCAAATTAGATCTCATTAGCTGCAACACAAGCAGTCGTATTTAAATAATTTGTTCTTGTGTAAAACCTACCCAAATCGATATCGCACCGGATTCCCATACACTCCAATGTCAAGCTTACAGTAGATTTTTATGTATATTAACTATAAAAGTCCACATCTAATTTGTATTAATTGCAAGATCACATGGTGTAAGTATTGCCAGTATATTATATAAATATTAATTCTGAAAGTCTACATAAACCTGATGTGAATATCATGTTTCCAATCGCACGGTCTTAGTATTGCCAACACAATACATGTATATTAATTTTGAAGGTCAATATATAATTGATAAGAATATTAAGTTTACAATCGTACGGTTTAAGTAATGCCTATATAACATTTAACGACTATTTATCTGATACAAAGTTAAAATTTACTATTTCAAATGGCTTTTGATTTATGATTATAAACTGTAGTAAGTTATAAAGCAGGATTTTTTTTTTTTATTCTTAGCTGTATGATTACTTCCTTGCCTGAAAGGTCTTTCACCAGGCTTGAAATATTTAAGGACTTCTTTAATACTTTGTAAACATTTACCTTGAGACACACAGGGGCGTATTTTATGATTCATACAATGAATGCAATAAATATGTTTTCATCACTTTGGTAAAATCTAGGCATTTATTTGGTTCTGTTATTAAATATTTTATCCATTTAAGGTTCCATTACCATTCCGTGTGTATATAGCTTACCTGCCCTGATTTAGTTTTTTTTTTAATTAAATATACTATTGGATCTGTTATGATAAAATATTTAGAACACGAACTCGAGGCTTTAAAGTCCGGAGTTCAACATCAAATGTTTAGAACTTTGAGTCTGGACTCTTAAATATATTCAACCAAAAAAGAAAGTTTACGTGTTGAAATATTGAATATTTTTAATGTGCCATTTCATCATAATCGAAAACCACTGTGCATGCACAGCTTGTAATATTACTGCACACATACCTCCTCCTAAATGCTGCTGTTATCTAATTCCAGAATTTCTGCGATGAATATCGTCTGGTTTATGAAATAAAACTCTTGTTTATACGCATTTGGTTGAGTATATTTTACAAGTGCATGTACTATAGTATAATTGGATACCGTTATTATATCCATGTATTACCAGATTTTAATAGGTTTTCATAAAAAACACCTTTTGAAATGTTCGCCTAATGCACAATATCAGACCTAATATGGTCAAAGGCAATAAAGAAGATTCTCTATATGTCTTGTATTTGGGAACATTAAAAATTAAATTGTTAAGGTATAATTTAAAAATAAATTATCCCATCAGTTTTCGTGGGAATTGTAAATGGTGCCAACATGGGCAGAAAAAGGTATTGCATTTTGCTTGAGCTTTAACAAACAAACTCTCTCAAGAGATAATTAAATGGCCATCTATTCAAGATGTACATTGATTAAAACTTGAACCAAGAGATCGTTAAGTAATTCAATAAGTAGACAAGGCAGATTCGCTGTATATTAGTATATAGTTTATAATACATATTAATAAAGAATTGTAGTAGTTATTTCTCAATTACGATAATTGCAATAAACCGTTTATGTAATTAGGAAAGTGGATCGGATAAAGAAAGCTTGCGAAAGGTTTTACGGTGAACTTCAGTGACAATATAAGTTATTACTTACGACTAATTATAATGTGTTATTGTTACACCGGTATAGACAGTGACCGACATTTACAAAACACAGTATTGTATATGACTCAGAATCAGTATACAGAACTACTGTCATGTTCAAAATCGTGACCTTTATAACGAACTCCTGCTTTTCAGATTTGCTGTCATGTTCAAAATCGTAACTCCTGTAACGAATCACTGCTATTTAGACGTGCTGTCGTGTTTAAAATCATAAACTTTGTAACGAAATCCTGCTATGCAAAGCTGCTGTCATGTTTAAAATCTTAACTTTTGTAACGAACCACTGATATACAGAACTGCTGTCATGTTCAAAATCGTAACCGTTGTAACGAACACTGATATACATAACTGCTGTCTTGTTCAAACCACTGCTATACAGAACTACTGCTATGTTCAAAATCGTAACCTTTGTAACGAACCCCTGCTATATAGAATTCCTGTCATTTTCTAAATCGTAACCTTTGTAACCAATCCCTGCTATATAGAATTCCTGTCATGTTCAAAATCATAACCCTTGTAACAAACTCCTGCTATACATAATTCCTGTCATGTTCAATAACGTAACTGTTATAACGAACCCCTGCTATACAGAATTCCTGCCTTGTTCAAAAACATAACCGTTGCAACGAACTATTGCTATACAGAACTACTGTTATGTTCAAAACCGTAACCCTTGTAACGAACCCTATATATACAGAACTGATATCATGTTCAAAATCGTAACCTTTGTAACGAACCCCTGATATACAGAACTGTTTGTATGTTCAAAATTGTAACCTTTGTAACGAACCCTTGATATACAGAACAGTGTTTGCTAATTACTAAGTATGTTACAACTGTAGTTTGTTTACTGATTAAGGACATGAATAAATCTTTTCAAGCACGCTTTTCGTGGAAACAATATCGGTTTTCAAAGGGCAGTGTTTCAAAGTCAAGATTTGTGCCCGTGAGTGATTCACTCTAATAACATATAATATAGCGTAGGTTTAGGGCATTGTCCTCCTTCTGTGAGTCGGTTATTGGATTGATGTAATATTAGAATGTTGGAGCAATTCGTAATTCCTCAGTGACAAATTACAAATGTCAAGTAGCCGAGAACATCTGACAAGAGAGTTAAGAGATGATGCACAATAGCAATCAGATCTTGGCTTCAAGCAGTGATTTGTGACAAATACTCCAAATAACACCGCCAATGCTGAAACGAGATACAGCGAACTGTTAGGGCTAATTTATATGAGGGAAAAAAATGTTACAGTTTGAGAAGTAGTAGTAACTGTACAATACAGAGTCCAGTGCGTATTTCTTCAAAATCTGAATAGTCAAGCTCAGACAATAATAATTATATTCAGTAAGTTAGGCTAAATGTGGTAGTGCTTGAATAAAGTGATACTAATGTCAGTAGCTAGTGGACATTTTCTCACTAGATACGTTGGTAGATCACTGGACTTGTATTAGCGGAACAGAGTTATAATTGGAATTATGAGGTTGAGATGTTTCTGCTAATTTGGAGCTGATATTAGAACAGAATGTTCCTAATGTCAGTGGATGTTGAAAGTTTTCTAATAGTTATTACTAAATGGAAATAGCATACACTATATTATAAAATAACGAGATTAATAGGAAAATGAAATTTACACAAAGGTACGTTTGGGATGTTGTCATGTACATATGTAATTGTAACATATCCCTTGGGCATTTGTATAATGTTATGATTTCTAACATGATAATATAGTAGCCGTCTGCAAATGTTCATTTGAATTATTTTTTTAATGACACCACTTGTGCACATTGATTTATTAATCATCGGTTAATGGATTTCAAACATTTGGTTATTTTGACATGCATCAAGTGTGAGCCGTCCTCCAAAGGGATTTGAACCACTATCATCAGCTTCAGACTCCGACATTCTACATCAGGACCATCGAGGATCACATCTGAATTCTAACCAGCGTTTTCATTTGTTAAAATTGAAAGGTGACAGTAGGTTTGCACGTGATCATTACTTTGTTGCTAGCATCGGTGTTTTAAAGCCAGAAAAAGATTGAAGAAGAATTAGAAGTTTGCATTAAAGCGGACATTGACAAATACACCTATTATCTGGTGAGATTACTCAGATAAAAGCCTATAAGTCGCTCCACGTAATATGTGACATAACACTTCATCCAAGGTTTCTATTCTGATCACCGTTACTTCCGCGTCATCAGTTTGTAAAACACCGGGGATTCTTGTGACATTGTGGCATGTCGAGTGATTGTAAAATATACGGATTTCAGTAGATCCCGAGAAAGAGCTCTTGTAGGTGCTAGAATATGTTAGAAAGGATGTGATTCTGCATAACAGTCTGCATTTGCTTAGCTTGATGGGAGGGAAGGGGGGAGGTGGGAGGAGAGATGACGCTCTCCTTCCATTCAGCCATTCACGTGTATTTTTTTAATCATTGTAGTTAAAAAGTGTTTAAGATATTGTAATCCTCGTCCCCCTCACACACATAGATATACACACACACACACAGATACACTCAAATAAACATTCACACAGACACGTACACATATACATACACACACATATATACACTGTGTGAATAAAGTATTTGATAACATTTTGTTAAAATTCTAAAGCAAAAATCAAACTATCGATATGTTCTATTGTCGTTAGGAATATCCAGCCAGCGAGTTAGTTCTAACAGTTTTATATTCCAGCAATACTTGACTACAAAACCCATTTAACTTTGACACGTTGCCTTCAGAATTCGTAATGATGTTTTCGCTCTGTTTATTCAATTAGCAGAAAAGAGTCACTAAGCCCGGAACCTGACTTAAAAGTAAATGCGATTGACCTGATGGATTCGGTATTAATAGTTCTGTACGCCGCTGAATAGTGCCACCACCGAGACCCCAAGAGCAAGTATTGTGTTCGATTGACGGTCCCGGTAATTGTTTGTAGGCTGTATGTCAATTAAACCTTGATCCTAAACATTCCATTTCGCTTGAAGACCCTGACGTCATTTGACGGTTTATTGCTTCCTGCTTCTACTCGAATAACTCTCATTTTGCCGTGTTTAATCCTGATCATAAACAGGAATCTGTAAAGTTCTTGTGCACTAAATATAGTTGGGGTATTGTTGCACATAAATTGGATACCTTAAACTTATGGACGGCAAACAAATAAAAGCTGTTAGGACGGAAATTGCATTTAGTTTAGCCGGCGATTTGTCTTGTTTCGTCCACAACTCAAACAAAGTTGATCAAAAGAAAAGACTTAGCAATCATTCCGGCGCAAGATAAGCCAAAGGCAATGTATGCATAAACTGGCCAGACCAAATTTGTCTTGAAGGAACTTGTTTCACCCAATCTTTTGGAATCATTTCAAACACTGAGTAAAAGGCTGGTTAGAGGAGTATTTTAATAGATTCCTGCCAGGCATCATCGATTTGGACCATTGGAAATATTAATAGATTCGACGTTTTGTGATTTAAAAAAAAGTTATATGTAATATGTTTCTCGGCTATTGTAAATCCATTGTATCGTTTAGTTTCAAAGTATTTGAAAACGTACCTTGAACTGTTAGTTTTAGTCACTATGTCAAGTTTTACCATAGGCCGCGGGGCCTGGATGCCATGCTTCCTCCTTTTAGGGCACAACTAATTGAAAAATATCGTTAAAGGTTGTTTTGTTTGTTTGTTTGTTGAATAAAACTATTTTTAGACTAAAGTGGCCAAAATCCGGAGTTTTCGATATATTAGGGGATCTCGAGTCCAACATGTTAGCTGGTTGTCAAGATTCACCTTCAACCCACCCATGTTTACACCTCTGTTCATATATTTGGAGATTAGCAAACGTACATTTTTTGGAACTGAATACAAAACCGAATGTATCCAATGTGTCCTATGAAATTATAGTAGCCATACTGGATTTACAAAATGGCCATCATAGAGAGCTCTTTTCAATTCAAGTTTCTTGCATCCTTCGTAATATTGTTTTCATTGTGTTGATCTCTTTCTTTCAAAAGTATCAAAGATGGAGAATTTGTTTTAATAGAGCATTTTATCACCTAACATTACAGCTAGTAAAGATACATTCACTGTATCAAGACGTCATCTTGACTACATAAAACAACTCCTAATTCATTTTGTTGAATCTTTTATTATTCTCAAATCAACTGTCTAAACGTTTTAAGCGAAATTAAACAGAATCGGAGATTTAGGTTAATTGGAAAAGGTACCAAGAGGTTAAAACCGTGGATGGTTTAATGTTTTACCAATCAGTACCAATTGAAGCAGCATCTTCTAAATCTAAATACGAACGCCAAGCATGGTTAATTCATCACCTGTTCTCGTTTTTGGTTATATACTGCGTCTCTGTTTCAGGTGGTGGATTGTTACATGAAACACCACATAATCATCGCTGCAAGTGAATAATTATCGATTAGTATAATACAATGTATTACATAGGTTTAGAACAGAGTATTAAATACTACCGACCTTTCTGGATATCGGTTAATTGAGATTTCATTTCTGGGAATGTCCTGATGGACGAGGGGTCATGTCTGTGGATTGTTTATTACCTCGGCAATCGATGCTACAAAGCTCTCGTTTTGGACACGGTTTCAGATGTCCAGGCTTGTAATAATAACCGTGGAACAAATTTAGTTCATTAGTTTATTGACTTCTTCTTTAAGTTTTATTAACGAACTGAACGTATCTGATCATGATCCCATTTGTTGTATTTAAATATTAAAAGGAACTTTATTGTTTTTTGGCACTAAAAGGCTTTGTTACAGAACGTATAGTTATATATGCAAGGCCATATGACTGGCTTTTTATGATCGAGCATGAACTTTACTCAGACCTCGTCTGCTCAAACTAAAGCCTAGACGTTAACGTCATATCTTAGTATGATGAACTTACAGAGCTTAGACTAGTTGTACAAGCATGGATTCTTGACCAGCTCTGGTTGTGCAGTGGTTACGCCATCGAACTAAAAAATGGTAGGTACTGGGATCAAATCCCACTTGAGGCATGGGATTTGTAATCTCGGTAGTGGCTCCAATCTAGAATAAGTGTTCCGCAAGGATCAGAGAATATATTTTTAGACTACTTGCACCGACCACTGGTCGTCCATAACTGCTTTATCAAAGGACATGGTTTGTGGTATCTCTGTGGAAGAGTGCATAGAAAAAAAAAATTGCTGCTTATCGATAGGTGTAGTCACATTGAGTAGTAGCGTTAGGCGGTTTCGTCTCTCCTACTAATACTAACCTCTGTCCTGGACAGACAGCAATGGAAGCTGTTATGTGATTGAACATTAGATATAAGCACGAAAATAAATTTAATCAACCAACCATCATGGATCCAGATAGTTTATGCTGTTTTAGATTCGCTTGGTTAGTTAGTACATACTACTGTAAATACTACCTCTGTATCACTGAATTTGTTTTATTGCTGGCAATCAGATCAAATATGTTTAGACCCTCAGGATGACACAGCATTGACTCGTATCACCATATATTGACTATGTTCAACTAATATACCATATAATATTATAAAAGCCTTTAGTTAACTGACTGAATATTACTATACATTATTATACTTAGCAATTGGTTAACTGACTGAATATTACTATACAATATTATAATTAGCCATTGGTTAACTGACTGAATATTACTATACAATATTATACTTAGCCATTGGTTAACTCACTGAATATTACTATACAATATTATACTTAGCCATTGGTTAACTGACTGAATATTGGTTTAACGACACCCCAACATAAAGATAAACATCGGCTATTGGGGGTTCAGTTTTTAACATACTATTTTAATCGTTTCATCACTACAGACGATCATGTTAATGACAACGAGGTTTTTTTTTTTCGTTTTTAATTTTACCACCGAGATAAAAACTAATTAACTGAAGTCTTAATAGAGGATTGTATCAGACATTAATACAGTGAGGTCATGGCGCAATGGCGGAAAACCTACACTCTGTCATCAGACTAATGTGGACGGAAATGTTATCGATATAATAGAACTACAGACAGCAGACGCCATAAAGAAACAAAGTGGTCATTTCTATTGCGATTGATGGAATTGTTCGCTATTAAATGACAAAGTATATCAACTGAAGCACACAAGGAACTCATAATTGAGCTGTGGGGATAAATCAAGTTGATTTGTTTTTGTATAATGCTGCATTCTGCGACCAAAAAATAAATAACTATTATAGCATCGGCTGCTAGAGCAACGCCCACTCGATTTGTATCAGTTATGGGGAATCTCGAAATGAAGTACATGCCATTTCGTAATTGAGTTACTATAATTTCCTCCTTTTTTTCAGAAAGTTGTCCTTTATTTGTGTGACCTTTTGTCAGTTCTCATGCATACTGATATTAAGAATGGCATATTGAAATAGAAAACCTTCTTAACTGAACACAAAATGCCAAGAATAAAATTAACTGTATTTGAAATATTTGTATTGAATGTAATATTATTTTAAATTCATAACTTGCCATAAAATAAATGACAAATTATATATGATAATATTTCAGGACAAATAAATATATAAAAAAAAACTGAACAAAAGACAAACAAAAATGACTGTATATGTTTATTATTTTCGTGATAATGTCCCATTCAAATCAATATAATTCTCAACGTGTTTTCTCTGAGAAAGAAAAGAATATGATTGCTGGAATAGGTTGGGTGTTTTTATTATTATTATTATTTATTTTATTATTATTATTATTTTTTTTTTTTTTTTGCATTGTGTATTATTGTATTTCTTTTTAAGCTCCAAGCTGTTATTCTGCACGGATACCATATCAACGACAAATATGATTAAATCCAGCAAATAATAATAATAGTATTTCCGAACAAACAAATATGAAGAGCGCATTACATTGTAACAATTTCTTATTAAAGTCAACATGTATGTTCAAAATTGGTAATTGGTCAGGCAGAAGAAAGATGTATATGTCTAAGGTATGACAGTATCACGTTACTAGGCAGTATCGTTAGGGAATAATCATTTATTAATTTCCTTCAAATTGTGAGATGCTTCGATATCAGACTTACTGTTATTGTTTAGGTAGTGTTCTGGTAAATCTAGATATACCTTATTGTCAGTATAGTGAGTACAGGCCATATTATTGTTTCTGTGTGTATATTATTATTATCGTTACACTAGTGTTCTTTATTTATATCTGTCCACTATCTTCTGGGTTATTATTAATAAAACAATTTTTTTAAATATGTGTTTGTCTTCTGAAGTATCAGAGCCTATTCTCCTGTATTGCATTTGTAACTTGTGAATTTGTAATTTGTATTTATGTTTGTTTTTGTTTTTAATTTGTATTCAAAGATGAGCTGTATTGCTCAAAGTTAATAAATAATTGAATTAAATAGATTTTTGTAAATATAGGTATATTTCACGTTCTCTCTCTCTCTCTCTCTCTCTCTCTCTCTCTCTCTCTCTCTCTCTCTCTGTCTCTATCTCTCTCTCTCTTTCTCTCTCGCTCTCTCTCTCTCATCTTTTTTAAAGATCAAGGTACTTCAATTTTATTATATTTGATTGTTGCATCTGTATACTTATGATGTAATGGAGAGGTCTTAATATAGGCATGACCAGCTGACCAATCCATAACATCATAATTTGTAACTGAATATGTTTAAACTAAATCAATATGACGAGGACAGGTCGTATTTGTGTCTTTGTGTGTATTACTGTTATCGTTCTGCTAGTGTTTTTGTAAATATAAGTATAACTTCTTGTCAGTAAGACGAGTACGAGTTATAATGGGTTGTGTCTGTATATCAGCATTCCCTGCTACTGCCTGCTCGGTTTGATTGTCTCTGGTGTCCCTGAATACGATGATTGAACGAGACTTATCTGATCTGATCTATCTGATCCCCTGGGATCATCCTTGTAAACTTTAATTCTAATCATTGTCTAGACCCTAACGACTGTTCTTATCTGTAGCAGCTCTTCGTTATGTCACTACGTGATAGGAAAGAATCTTGCCCTCACTAATTCCGTGCTGGTGATTACTTCTTGTTTGCTCTTCGCCTGCTTCCAGTAGAAGCTACAGTTTCTATTGTAACGGTCTCCAGTTCTTGGGGGACTTATTCTGAACTACTTATTAAAAGGTCTCCTTGTTTGAATAGCTATATGTTTGGCGACGATTTAATTTCTCTGTGTAAATGTTAGTTAGGAGTCGTAGGTGGAAGTAGTGTTAGTAGTGAAGATTATTAGGTGTTAAAAGTAATGTTATTTGTTTAGCGTTGGTTTGAGTGTTCCCTTCCTCTACATTTATCAGTTTATCTCTGCCTGCCTGCCTGCCTGCCTGCCTGCCTGCCTGCCTGCCTGCCTGCCTGCCTGCCTGCCTGCCTGCCTGCCT
>JAULBS010090455.1:0-17496 GCA_032355785.1 Symmetromphalus regularis | reverse complement strand
TAAAACATAAAACAATTATTAAAAATAAATCAGTGTAAAGAGCTGATATATTTTAGTATATACAATAGAAATATAATACATATCACTATGATAAAAAAAAAAAAAACTCAATATAATTAATAAAACAATGACAAAAATAAATTCATTAATTTAGAATGAAAAATAAATTTATGGTATAAATTAGATTGTTTTAAATATTTAATGATAAGCTGTGGATGGAATCTAAATGATTCCATCACACCCTCATTTTAAATCCACCAAAATATGACGCACTGTCAATCTACACTGACAGTGCTCACACTGAGGTGGAGGGTCCTTTTTTCAAAATAAAAATGTTAAATAAGTATTGCCAATACGGAGACACGAGATAACCTCATCCCTTCGTAACCGTCTATAGGAGGACTGCCAATCTACCAAGACTGGCTTTATGGAATGAAGTTTGTTCGTTCCCGCATTGTTCCGATCACCTTACCAGTTAGATAAAATGTATTTGTTAATAGAATATTTAAAATCACTATATAGGATACACACATTGGCCTTAGCAGCTAGGTCTGCCTTTTCATTACCCCTAATACCAAAATGACTGCGTACCCAACAGAAAACTATTTTCTTTTTAGAAGATAAAAAGACAAACTTTCGTATCACCATCCCAATCAAAGGATGTTCAAGCTTCATATTATGCAAAGCTTGGAGACACGAAAGTGAGTCTGTTAAAATAATGAATTTGGATGAATCAAAATTTAAAATTTTGTCCAGGGGACCAAGAATTGCCTGAATTTCGGCAGAAAAAATAGACGCCGAAGCAGACAGTCTTTTAGACATTGTTCCAGATGGGAACATTGTAGCAGAGGCTACATACAGCATTACCATCTAGTGATCCATCAGTATAAACATGAATGAAATCACGGTATTTACTCTTAATTTCTAAGAAATGCTGTTTGTATACTAGTGTATCTGTATGGTCTTTCTTCAGATGCACTAGACCAAACACAATATCTGTTGGTTTAATATACCATAGTGGAAGAACAAAATACGAATGAGTTTCCATTATATCATCAAAGGAGATATTGGAAGCAGATAAAAACTGCTTGATACGAAAACCAAATGTGCGTATAGTATTTGGCCTCGCATCAAACAATTTCATATATTTTTCTTCAAACACCAGGTCATGAGCAGGATGTTTTGGCATAGATTTAAGTTTAGACGCATACTGAAGAGATAACTTTGTACGTCTAACAAGGTTCGCGAGCATCAACAGGAGATATTCTAAAAGCACCAAGACAGAGCCTAAGTCCTTGATTGTGTATGGGATCAAGCATCTGCAAGTAAGACTTGCGAGCAGACTCATACACAATGCATCCATAATCTCACACGAGATCTATAGAGTTGGAGTAAGACCTTTCGGTCTGCTCCCCACTCTGTATTTCCAATAACGTTTAAAATGTTAAGGGCTTTTAAGTTTTCTGTCAAAAATGACGCCCAGAAATTTGGTTTCCTCCACAACCGGAATTGGATTATTATCCAATTTCAGTTGAGGATCTAAATGGAAACCTCTTTTCTGGCAAAAATGCATACAGACCGTTTTTGTCTTTGAAAATCGAAAGCCATTTTCAGTTGCCCATTGTTGAAGTTTATTCAAACAAAGCTGCAACTGACGTTCAATGATGTTCATATTGGACGATCTGTAACAAATTTGAAAATCATCAACATATAAAGAGCTATCAACACCAGGTTTTAAACACTTGGTGATGCTATTTTGACAGAAAATAATGTTACAGAAAGGATGCTATCCTTACACCCATTACCTGAGTGTGAAGATCTGAGTAAGTTGACCCCCCCTTATCTTAAAGGATCTATCATTTAAAAAGTTAATTATAAAAGTAGGTAGTCGACCTCTAAGGCCAAAGCTATGGAGGTCTTTTAAAATCCCGTACTTCCATGTTGTGTCATAGGCATTCTCCATATAAAAAAAAATACAGAAACTAAATGCTGCTTATGGATGGATGCCTCCTTGGCAAACGTTTAAAAAAGAACAAGATTATCAACCCTGCTTCGTTTGGATCTGAACCCACATTGCACATTAGTAAGCAAGTTGTGAAATTCAAGATACCAAACAATTCTACGATTGATCATTCGTTCCATGATTTTACATATGAAACCCGTAAGAGCAATAGGGCGGTAGCTGGACGGATTTGTTGGATCTTTTCCAGGCTTAGGAATAGGAATTATAATAGCATTCCTCCAATCTGAAGGAAAATCACCAGAAACCCAGATTTTATTAAAAATATCAAGAAGAACCAAAAGAGATGATTAAATAAGTTTTTAAGAAGTTGATAGTGAATATCATCTGGACCTTCTGCAGTATCATGAGATCTGCAAAGAGCATCCCCCAGCTCTTCAAAAGAGAATAATTCATTGTATACCTCAGTATTTCCAGAATTAAAATTAATAGACTGTTTTTCAGCATTATTTTTAACAGAAAGAAAAGAGTCTGTACAAAAAGCAGAAGAAGAGTTATATGAAAAAATATCTGCCAATGCATTGGCTATGTCACTTTTTAAGTGACATTTGTGTCCTTGACCGACAAGTGGTGAATAGTATTACTGGATTCGTTTCCTTTAATTTTACGAATCCTATTCCAGACAAATTTACAAGAAGTTTGAGAAGTCAACTTGGCGACGTAATTTCTCCAAGACGACTTCTTACTCTGTCTAATCTCTTTACGAGCCTAGCCCTAGCAATTTTATAATTATTCAGGTTGTCCCTGGTAGGTTCTCGTTTGAACCTCCGAAGGACCCTGTTTCGCTCTTTTATTGCATGTTTAACTGAGTCGTTAAGCCATGGTTTACTGAAACGCTTTGGAACTGCCGAAGTCTTAGGAATAGTTTCATCTGCAATGTCTTTCATGATGGAAGTAAAAAAAATATGGTATCATCAGAATCCGTCATGGCAGATTGCTGCAATCTAGTGCTGCACAGACACTGAAATGGATCCCAATCTGCCTTCACCAACCTCCATTTTTCAACCGTTTCAAGTAACGGTGGTCCATCATTCTCCAAAATATTAGGAAAGTGGTCACTACCGCTAAGGTCTGAACCAATTTTCCAGGATAAATAAAAAAAAAGTGATGAACTATATATGGTTAAATCTTTTGAAGAGAAAAACCAGTTGCAGGATTAAATGGTGGGTTTTTTTTTTTTTTTTTTAATCATTTAATAGAATAATGTCATTTTGGAGAATTAAGTCCTCCAATTGTTTACCTCTAATATTAACATCCTCGCATCCCCACATTGTATGGTGAGCATTAAAATCTTCCATAATGATAAAGGTGGTAGGGAATTGATCAATGTGATCCTGGTGATCTCTGGGATTGAAAGTAAAATGGTTTCGAGGAGGTAAATAAGCTGAACAAATAGTCAAAGTTTTATGAGCTGTGAGATGAACAGCCACAATTTCTAAATTTGTATTTAAATTAATAACACTCTGGGCAATGTTTTTATATATATGGAAACACCCCCAGAAGTTCGATTGTCGGTATTATGAAATTTATGATAGAGGTTAAATCCTCTAATATTAATATTGTCAGTTTCCTTCAGGAATATTTCCTGAAGAGAAACTGCAAGAGGATTATGTTTTTGAATTAAAATACCTAATTCGTCAAAATTGGGCCTAAACCCACGAGTTCCATTGAAGGAATCTATTTGCCATCAGGAGGAAGAACAGGAGTCATTTTTGCCCTTTCCTTTGGTGGTGGTCTTTGTGGTTGTGGATGTGAACGATCAATAGATGAAATATCAATTTCGTCCTCATCCACATCTAGAAGATCGTAAGCATTTCTGATTGGGATAGATATTGTTTCAATTTTTTGTCAATCTTCCCGAACAGCTATCTTTACTTGAATGTTTAGGTTTAGTATCTTTTGTTGACTGAGGGAGACTGGGTCCTGACACACAGTACTCGGCCTACTAGGTGGATTTATAGAATCCAAATATACTTCAGTGAATGTTGAGTAGCTTTCTCTACAGCTTCTTTCTGTTTCTGAGCTACTTTCATGACTTGTTTTTCTGTCAAATCGCCAAGTCAACTCTGGACCATAACACTTTTGGTTGAGACTTTGGCTGCAGCAGCATATGATGTTCCTGCTGCCACAGGACTGGCTGTCTCAAACAATTTCCTTGCTTTATGAAAGGACACTTGCTTTTGAACCTTAACCTGTTGAACCTGTTTTTCAAGTTTCCACCTTGCATACTCTCTCGAGTATGTAAAGTGATTTCCCTTGCAGTTCGTACAGATAATTGCATTTTTGCATGTTTTGCTGTCGTGGTCAAACTGATCACAACAAGCACATGTCAGTTTATTTCGTCATGTATTTTGTCAATGTCCGAACTTCTGACAATTAAAACATCTTAAGAGGTTTGGAATAAATGGTTCAACAGGTATATAAAGATACCCGGCTTTAATAGATATTGGAAGGTTTGGCGTACTAAATGTGAGGATTACAGTATTCGTTTGAAATAAATCGTTATTCCTACGAATCTTTATCCGTTTGACTGCAGTAACACACTGAGAAGATAACTTTTCCAATATTTCTTCATCAGTAACACCGTACAAATCTCAAGACCAAATAACTCCTCATGATGAATTCAAGGAAGTATGTGCAGTGACATTGATAAGCACATTACCGATTACTTTTGACTGGAGTAGATACTTACAGAGACTCTCAGTCGAACACTCAACAGTTCCATTTTTTTTTTTACTTTTTCGCAGATTTGGGCTCGCCAGACAAGCCAATGAGCCCCTTCTGAATAGGCGATAACTATGCAAGGTTCCATCATCACTAGAAGCAATAATGAGAAACCTTGGCCAGGAACCAGAAGAAACCACCTTAGACTTCTTGCTATTTTGAGTTTTTATCATGGATTCTTCATCAGAAGCTGAAGAATCCGAAACTTCGGTGCGGACCCTTTTCAGGGCCTCATCGGAATTTGCAGACTTATTTCTAGAGGTCATGTTATAAAGAAAAACATTCATCAAACATGCTCCCCACCCGCCACCGAGCCCAACAAGGGGACATGATGCTGCGGATAACCATCAGACATCAATATCAAGGATACATGGTTGATATACTCAGTCAATTAAAACAATCACCCGATTGACCCTAGCCGCCGCCCCAAGAGCAACACGTACAAAATTAATATATAAATTTTGTTCGTGACAAATGAAAATAAAATAAAGGTAATCTCTTGAGCTTGGCATGACAAGCCGATTGATCAGGTCGGGCCTATCTGACCTCCCGTGTAGCTGAACTAAAGGCCAAAGTGGGGTGTTGTTGAACACATCTGTAACCTTAGACTGAGCATCCAGTCAGATGTCCCAGACAGGGGCATCCATATGGATAACTCATATGCCCAACTCAATAACCAGACTCCCAGTCGTCCAGCATCACGGGCTGCACCCCACGGCAAACAATGTGCCCATACCCCGGTTAAGGAGAAATGGGGGTTGTACTCTATTAGCCACTCTCATGCAAAATCCATGAGAATGTTGTCAACCCTACACCACGGTGAGGAACAGTACACGTAGGGGTGGCAGAAACGAAGTTGCCATTGAGATCCACAACTGTATTTGGATAAAAATCCAATTCCGGTTTACTAGGAACCTTGGCCATGAGTGTGAAGAAACCACCTTGGATTTCTTCACCGCATTGTTCAGTGATGTAGACTCTTCACCCGAAAATGAAGAGTCCGAAAGCTCATTGTGAACACTTTTCAGGGCTCCATAAGAAGAATGCTGCCTTAATTAATAAAAATGCCAGACCAAGTATTTCCGAAGTGTCACGAATTTAATATATTTACATTATTCTACATGTTCAAATCAAGTTACTGTGGCGGTTCTACGAAAAAAAGTTCTGAGTGCGGTCTTCAACTAAAAATTAAAGTTACTTTGACCGACTTTCCTAAAGTCATTTGTATTTATATGCTTCTCATTTAGAACAAGAAATATTAATATTTCTCACCCCGCCCCATACTTCTCACAACACCTCCCCCCACCCTTACGTATAATCACCGGGGTGTAGGGATGAGGACGTTCTCATGGATTTTCCGTGAAAGTAGCTAATACAGTACAACTACCATTCCTCCTTAACTGGGGGATGGGCGTCTTGTTTGCCGTGATTCTGGACGCCTAGGTGTCCTGGTGGTCGAGTTGGGTAAATCTATTTTCCATGTGGATGTTTTTATCTGGGATATCCATCTAGATGCTCAGTCAAAGGTTACAGTCAAAGAATTAAAGATTATTTTTAATGTAATTTGTTTTGTTGTGCACTCTTTTTCTTCGGTTGTAGCGTAAGGATAAGTGGCACATTATCTCCTGTCAATCATTGGGTAATTGGCAAATCTTGTTTTTCTTTTTTTCGATTTCCGATTGAAAAAAAAACAAAAAAAAAACAGAAAACACACACCTTAAGATGTATATAGAATAAATAGACCATTCATGGTTTTTGTCAAATACGATTTTTATGTCAACTCGTGATGTGTTAAAACTCATTTTCTCTTATTGCTTCGCAATTTATGAAAATATGAATTTTAACACGTCATTCGTTGTCATTAAAATCGTATATGACAAAACCATAAAATAGCTTCTATATATACAACACTGATATAATAAAATTACTTACATATACAGCTAATAAATCATTCCATTTTCATGTCGTATTTCCAATTATTAAAATGATATTTGTACAAATTAGTTATACTGTAATCTAAAGAAAGTTAACAATTAACAAATGTCTGTAAAACGATAAAAATATATCTTCATCTGACCATGTCACAAACAATGTAAATTCAAGTAAATCACATATATTATTAAACAAAATATATCTCTCTTTAAGATTTAGTTGGCAATACATGAAGGCATGTTTTACTGTATCATGAGTTTTCCATATAAACATTCAGCTGATTCTATAGAGGATGAACCAACATTTACAAGTCTACCAATATCATAAAATTTTTTTTTTTTTAACCCTTTAATGCCTAACGTGCTCAACTGAGTACATACTTTATAAGTACAAAATATTTTGCAATTTTTATTATTTTCTGATGAACAAGTGTTTAAACTTTCCATATATGCCCAGTGTTCTCAAATGAGTACAGTTTGCTTGATGACTTTAAAAAGTAACAAGGGAGTCCACTGCACATTTCTAACATGGCCAAGCCATGTGGAATCAATTCGAGGTTAGAGCCTTTTTAAACATTTAAAAACGACTACAAAAGTTTCATTGCTTAACATTATAGAAATAGAAACGTACGTATATAATTATATTAGATAACAAAGAATAATATATGACCGCATTTAAAAGTATACTTGAATATTGTCAGCAGTTTATATTTCGTGTACTCTTTTGAGTACAACAGCCACTTATGTTAACATCAGCTGAACTTCAGCTAACGATATAAACTGTTTCTTCAATTTTACAACAATTAAAGTGTTCTTATTTTGTGCTAAATGATTCCATTATGTTAGTTCGTTAATTGGAATACATATTTTATAATTTGGAGTAATTATTATTTTTTTGTTCTCATATGAGTAATCCTTATGTACTCATATGATGATGTTGTTTATATTTTTAATTGGTAAATATTTATTTCTAATAACTTCAAAAGTGTTGCAAAATGATTCAGTTACTCATATAAACCACAGGTTTGTCTGAATTCATGCTACTTTTGGCATGGATATTAAAGGGCTAAAAGCAAGTTTCCGTATTCTGTGCTCATTAGATCTAGGCTTATGGGTGACTTTAATGGTCACCACTCAATGTGGGGATGTGATGAAGTTAATATTAGAAGTAAATAATTAGAAGATTTAATTCTCAAAAAAATAATTTTAAAAAGACGTTATTTTATTTAATGATAAAAGTCAAATATATTTTCATCCTGCAACTGGTTCTTTCACTTGAGTTGATTTCACCCTTTGTAGTTCATCACGTTTTGTTTCTCCTGGAAAGTTGGTTAAGAACTTTGCAGTAGTGATAACGTTCCTATTATTTTGGAGAATGATGGACCGCTATCACTTGAAACGTTTCAAAGATGGAGGTTGGCGAGGTGTGACTGGGATCAATTTCAGTATATCTGCAGGAATCTGCCATATCTGATGCTGGTGATCCCATGTCTTTCTTTAATTCCATCTTGAAAGACATTGCAGATGAAACTATACCTAAGAATTAGGCAGTGCCAAAACGTGTTCGTAAACCATAGTTTAACGATACAGTAAAAATGCTATAAAAGAGCGTAACATGGTCCGTGAGAGATTCAAACGAGTACCTACCAGGGACAACTTGAATAATTACAAAACTGCTTAGGCTAAGACACGTAGAGAGATTAGACAGAGTAAGAAATCATCCTGGAGAAATTACTTCAAACTTCATCTAAATCTGTCTGAAATAGGATCCGTAAAATCAAGTGAAAAGAATCCAGTAACACTATTCATTACTTGTCTGTCAATGACACAAACTTGCAAAGGTCATTTCTCCTAATAACATAGCTCAAAGCTTAGACATAATTATTTTATTTTTATTCAATTATCTTTTTTTTTTTTTTTTTTTGAAAATTATTATTTAATTTATTTTGTTTATTATCATTATTATATTTAAAAAATTTTTTTTTTTAAATTTGAATAGGAGATATTTAGTTTTTACAAGAAGCGAAATGTACTTATCTTCTAAATATGCATTAATATGAAAATGTCCTTAAACTCCGTTTTTCTATTACTGCTATATTATTTACATATCTTTTTATTAAGTATCTGTTTGGCTCGAGCTGATAATAATCATTCTCAATAGCAAAAATATGTTTTTTTATTTTATGTGATTGTATTAAATTATATTATTTTTTAATTTTAGACTGTATGTATGGAGACAGCCAATCATACTGCAAGTATATCGTGAGGAGTATAAAACAACGATGCTACCAACTGGAAAAAACTTGCTGTTACACATGTTCACTTTTTGCTGATAACGAAGCCCCACCAGGTATGTCTTAAAATATAACAGTTTCTATACGTAATTCGAAATGAACAAATACATCAAGTTGTAATTGTTACCAATGAATTATATCTTATTTCGAATGATATGAATGTGAAGAAAAAAACCCACAACTGCAGTTAGGACATATTACCATATTATCAAGGCAGCTCATTGTGGTGTGAGACATTGGGGCATGCACAAAACTTGCGAAGAACTTCATACACAATTTGCAAATATCAACAGAGACGTTGAGAAATTATTTCTCATTGTGAGCAGTGTTTTTTGAAGAAAAAACCCGTAGTAAAACGTCAAAATTAGTGACAAAGCGCACTATATCATCGAACTTTAACTCGTGGACAAGTTGATTTAGTCGACTATCAGTCGACGTCTGAAGCAGGGTGTAAATGGGTTTTTCACTATTATGATTGTTCATGGTAGGCATCGTCACCCACAAAGCCAATAGTCGGTTGAAATACTCATTCTCACAAAAGGGTGCCAAACGGTGTGGCCGAGGTTTCCATCACCAAAGACAATACAATACATAAATCAATGATATTTCTTTGTTCACAGTGGTAAGAGATGACCATTGGTAGAATTTTAAGCAGCCTTTTAGCATTGTAGCGGAGCGGGGAATGGGTTAGGGCTCGCACTATGGGCGTAAGCAAATTGATAGGATGGTCTGTCCCCCTCCTGTTCTTCTTAGGAAGGTAGCGGCATTCGATTCACGGATCAATGGAGAGCTCTTAGGATACTCCCCAGGGTTAACACTCCCTCCTTTCAGGGTCCTTGTCCCCAGGTCTTTTAACCTGAGTTTCTCAAAGGGCTTCTAAAATTAATATTATCTTCGGCTGCTTATTATTTAGACAGACCGTTTAAAATTAAATAAATTACGCGTCATCAAAATAAAAAATGTATAATTATAAAGGATCCCTACTTTAACTACTAAAGCAATACTTTAACCACCAATTACACCCCCACTCTTTTTCTTTCTTTTCGCCCCGGCCCCAGTGTCCCTGTCTAAAGACATTGAGCCCGTAGTGAACGTGCCCGAACCAAATTGGACGTGGGCACGTTTCAAAACTCCTACAATTCAATTCAGTTCATCGTAGAAGGCATAAGTAGCTTATGACCAAATATGACAAGGGTCTCAAAATGTGTGTGTCGCCAAATGAAATGTTCAAATGTAAAGGCTGATACTTGAGATAAAATCGTCCCAAAAGTGAAGAAAAAGGAGCACGTTCTAGTGCTCGTGATATCAATTTTATGAAATAGCATTTATTTCCTTATTTCTGTAGACAACTGTCAATTATGACTTGAATGTCAGCAAATTAAAATGCCACTTAAAAATGAAACAAAGCTAATAACAAACTAAATAATGTCTAAAATATGCAGTTGCTTCATAAAGCATTAGAATTAGGAAGTAATATAATGTTTAAATATACAATTGTTTGTTAGAGCTGCAGTCAATTTCCAATTTTGAAAACTCAAATTTAAAATATAATTTACGGACATACCTGTTTTAGAAGATATCGTATCCTTTAGTTTAACATTATCACCATATATATTCACGACGAACCCCGACTTGCTACAGAGAGTATTACAGCATGGTGAAATGGCACCCATTCGTGAGAATGAGTCTAAATGCAGATGTCAAAGATATGCTGTCAACATGGATGCATGAAAACTATGTTGCCTGTTGGTCTGAAGAATTTGACTATGCAGTTCATGAAAAATCGGTCCTTCCACTGTAATAAATCAATCTCCTTATGAAGCATTTTTTGGAATGAAACCAAAAATAGTATGCATTCAGTCTGGACGTACGTGTACTGTTCCTCATCGTGGTGTAGGGATGACAGCATTCTTGTGGATTTCTATGAAAGTGTCTAATATAGTACAACTCCTCATCTTAACAGGGGGTTAGGCGCCTTGTTTCCGTGAGGTGCAGCCCGTGATGCTGGACGTCTGGGAATCCTAGTGGTTGAGTTTAGCTTGGTCTATGGTTACAGACGTGTCCAACAAGACACCACTTTCGCCTTTAGTTTAGACAGATTCGACCTGATCAACGTGCTGGTCATGCTAGGCTCAAAGCATAGCTTTATTTTGTTTTCAATGCTTTTGTGTTAATTTGTGTGATTTATTGTTTTAATTGCCCGAGTATATCAACTGTATCCCTGGCATGAATGTGTGCTTATATCCAAGGCATCATGTTCCCTTGTTGGACTTGGCACTTTGTGGAGATGCCAGGATGTTAATATTAGAGGTAAACAGTTGGAAGATTTAATTCTCAAAAATGACATTATTTTATTCAATAATAAAAAGCAAACATATTTTCATCCTGCAACTAGCTCTTTCACTTCAATTGATTTAACCCTTTGCAGTTCACCATTATTACTTGATTTCTCCTGGTAAGTTTGTTCAGACCTGATTGGTAGTGACAACCTTTCTATTATTTTGGAGAATGATTGACCACCATCACTTGAAAGGGTTCAGAGATGGAAGTTGGAGAGAACAGATTGGGATCATTTTCAGCATCTATGCAGCACTAGACTGCAGAAATCTGCCATAAATGATGATCCCATGTCTTTGTTCACTTCCATCTTGAAAGAAATTACAGACGACACTGTACCTAAAACATCGGCAGTTCCGAAACGTATGCGTAAACCTTCGATTAATGACAGTTAAAAATGTAATAAAATAACGAAACAGGGTCCTTGAGAGGTTCAAACGAGAACCTACCAAGGATAACCTGAACAATTACAAAATCGATAGGGCTAAGGCTCGTATAGAGATAAGACAGATTAAGAAGTCATCTTGGAGAAATTATGTCTCTAAGCTGAATTCGCAAACTTCAACTAAATCTGTCCGGAATAGGATCCTTAAAATCTTCACTGATCGTATGATATTGCAGTAGTTACTTATGATATATACTATCAGCTTCTTAAGCATTTGACAGAATCTTCTCGTTTGGTTCTTAACTTGTACAATATATTAATATAATTAACATATTTAATGAAATCTGGGTTTCTGGTGATTTTCCATCAGATTGGAGGAAAGCAATTAGTATCCCTATTCCTAAGCCTGGAAAGGATCCAACAAGTCCGTCCAGCTATCGCCCTATTGCTATTACAAACTGTATATGTAAATCTATGGAGCGAATGATTAATCGTAGACTCGTTTGTTGTCTTGAATCACACAAATTGCTTACTAATGTGCAATGTGGGTTCAGATCCAAGCGAGGCATGGTTGATCATCTTTTACGTTTTGAAACCTTTGTCAGGGAGGCTTTCGTCTTCAACCAACATTTTGTTTCCATATTTTTTATATGGAGAAAGCCTATGATACTAAATGAAGGTATGGCATTTTAAAGGACCTCCTTGACTTTGGCCTAAGAGGTCGTCTACCCAACTTTATAAGTCATTTTTTAAATGACAAATCCTTTAAAGTTAGAGAGGGGTCAACTTAGTCCGACTCACATCCTCAAGAAATGGGTGTATATCTGGGTAGTGAAGGTCAGTGGCATCACTCAGTGTTGATAATTTTCAAATTTGCTACATATCACCAAATATAAGTATCATTGAGCGTCAGTTGCTGCTTTGCTTGAATAAACTTCAGCAATGGGCAACAGACAATGGTTTTCGATTCTCAAAGACAAAAACGTTTTGCATGCATATTTGCCAGAAACGAAGTTGCCATTTAGATCCACAACTGTATTTGGATAAAAATCCAATTCCGATTGTGAAAGAAACTGAATTTCTGGGCATCATTTATGACAGAAAACTTACTTATATACCACATTTAAAATATGTGAAAAAGGTCTTAAAGGCTCTTAATATTTTAAAAGTTATTTGAAATACAGATTGGGGAGCAGACCGAAAGGTCTTGCTCCGACTCTACAGATGTCTTTTGAAATCGAAACAAGATTATGCATATATTGTGTATGGGTCTGCTCCCAAGTCTTACTTGCATATGCTCGATCCAATACACAACCAGGGACTTCGGCTCTGTCTTGGTGCTTTTGCTCTGTCTTGGCGCTTTTAGAACATCTCCCGTTGAGAGCTGCTTGTACGTTGATGCTGGCGAACCCAGTTTGGGGGCTAGACGTACAAAGCTATCTCTTCAGTATGCGTCTAAGCTAAAATCTTTACCAAAACATCCTGCTCATGACCTAGTGTTTGAAGGAAAATATGTGAAGTTGTTTGATGCGAAGCCAAATTATATTCTTTCTTTTGGTCTTCGTATCAAGCAGTTTTTAACTGCTTCCAACATCACTTTCAATGACATAATGCAAACACCTACATGTGTTGTTCTTCCACAATAGTATATAAAACCACCTACTATTTTGTTTGATCTGGTGGATTTGAAAAAAGATCGTACAAATCCACTTGTATACAAACATTTCTTGGAAATCAAAAACAGATTTCGTGATTTCACTCATGTTTACACTGATGGATCACGAGATGGAAATACTGTAGTCTGTGCTGCAGTGTTTCCATCTAACACGATTTCCAAGAGATTGCCTGACTCGGCATCTATTTTTTCTGCCGATTCAGGCAATTCTTGATGCACTGTACAAAAACAAAAATTCAGATGCATCCAAATTTGTTATTTTTACAGACAGACTTTCGTGTCTCCAAGCTTTACATAATATGAAGGTGGAACATCCTTTGGTTGGGATGGTGATACGAAAGTATCTTTTTATCTTCTAAAAAAAATAGTTTTCTGTTGGGTGCCCAGTTACGTTGGCATTAGGGGTAATGAAAAGGCAGACTTAGCTGCCAAGACTGCCTTGAATTTGCCTCGTGCCAACATAGGTATCATTATATAAAGCCGGTCTTGGGAAGGATGCAATTGTTTTGTGTCGTTCTCGTATTGATTATACGTATTTAACATATTTTTCATTTGAAAAGGGTCCATTCACCTCATTGTGAGCACTGACAGTGTATATTGACGGTGCATCATATTTTGGTAGATTGTTCTCACCTTTAGCCTGCTGGAGATAATCTATTTGTTAATGAGGGTGTGGTGGAATCATTTAGATTCCACCCACAGCTTATTATTAAGTTTTTGAAGGAGACAGATTTTTACAGAAAATATATTTTTTTCACGGTCTTAGTTTTTTCAAGTTAATATAATAAAGTGTACGTTTTGATATCGTTGATTTGTTTGTATTATATGTTTGGAAAATGTATATATGTTATGATAAATGTTTTAATTAATCATAGTGTGATCCCCAATAGCTGATGTTTACTTTTGTTCTGGGGGGTCGATAAATAGATAAATTGTTGGACTTGGTGGTGGGCGGGGACCATAGATAATGAAACTTACATGTCTAAATCATGACTAAAACAATAAAAATCCAACTGCTATTTAGACCCTGAAAAGGGCCCTTTTCAGGTTTCGTATTCTCCAGCATTTGAGCCTTTAATAGGCACTATTTACTTTCGTGCTAAATAAATAAATAAATAATATGATCTCCCATTGTAAATTATTAATCCAGTGTTTTGCCGAAAAATAGTTTTCCAAGTATTATTTATTACTAAAAGATGTTAAATTATTGGACAATCTATATGACTTTTAATAGATGGAGTTAAAACGTATATTTAAAACATTTTTTTTCTGTTACGTATACACATACTTCTAGCTGATAATTATTCTGCACAGCAGAAATATCACTTGTTTAATTTATGTAATTGTTTCTGAATTTTAGATTGTAAGTATGGAGATGTCGGTGCAATGCGCTGCAAAATGATCACCGAAGACAATAAACACAAATGTTACGCTTCAGAAAAAGAATGCTGCCAAACATGTTTGGGTTTTCTTAATAAAAAGGCAAAACCAGGTAAGTCCTATGCTTATATCAAAATTACGTTTAAGCTTTAGCAAAACATCCAGCTCAGCTGATATAAAAACTAAATTTCTTGGCAATTAAGAACAGATTTAGTGATTCCATTCATGTGTATACTGATGGATCGCAAAATGGAAATGCCTTTGGTTCGGTTGCTGTGTTTCCATCTGAAACAATATTTTCTACCATTGGGTGTATTAAAATTAGATGCATCCAAATTTGTTAGTTTTTACTGACTTACTTTCTTGTCTCTAGGCTTTAAATGACACAAAGCTGGAACATCCTTTAATTGGGATGTTTATAAGACAATGTGTATTTTTACCGTTATTTTGATATTAGGGGAAATAAAAATATAAACATAGCTGCCGAGTCTACTTTGAATTTACGTCATGCTAATATGGGTATCCCATTAGTGCATGAGCCAGATAGGTTGGTCGGTACCACTAAAGCTGTCTAATTGACATAGTTATTTCTTGCAAAGGTACATGTCTCTGGATAAAAAACATGTATGATAGCAATTAATATCGAATAGCTTTTTTTATTTTGTTCAACGACTTCGTAAAATAATCGGTACACTCACAATTCTTTTCATCATATGCCCACAAATCATTCTGGAACAAGTATTATATATCAAATAAAAGCTAATTATTATGGTATATAGTACTGTAGGATTGATTTAGTTAATCTATGACTAATTCATCATTAAAGAACCACACCCAATTTCTTATTTCGGCCGCCAATAAAATGCCCACAATTTTATACGAACAGTAAGTAATATATTTACTAGTTCTTTGTATTCTACAGTATCATACCTTTCATTTGATACCAATATCTGCAAGCTAGCATTAAAACTTAACGAGATATCATATTTTGAACATTACCAGTGTAAATCAAATATTACTATTGAGATACATGATATGCATGAGCCTAGGGGAATCTCCATGCACACACACCCTATAATCCTCCATGAATGGTACGATTTTGTTCAATCTGTTAAAAGATGACTATTTTGTAGCAAATTAGTCATCTTTTAATCTTAATGGGGAGTGGGAGCGAGGGAGAAGAGGTATAGTATATACAACGGGTATATCTGCCACTAATATGATTTTAGTCATTTAGAAGATAACGATTTATTAATTGACATTTAATTAATTAATGTATACCGCAAATGGTACACATAAATATAATGGAATATAAAAAAATATTATTGCATTTAAAATTATGTACTGATTTGCAGATAAAAATATTTGTATTTTTATGTTAAAAAGTGCTATATATTGTTTTCATGATTTAATAAGATGACTGATTATCTTTAGCTATAACTCAACCAATTTAAAAAAATATGACAACATGTAACAAACCTTACAAATATGCAGTATATTAGCCATCTGTTATAATATATTTGAGGAAAATATTAGCAATAGTGGCTAAGATATGACCACTGATTTATCTCTACCCCCAAAATGAAAAATACAATAAATTGTACTATAAAGATTTATAAATACATTTTTACTTAATTAATCTATACCAAACTTGACATACATAACCACAGTGGAAAACAAAGCTATATAATTGTATATAATGTTATCTGCTTACTTGCAAATTAATAAAAATTGTCATTTTTAAGTAAAACAATGTTTCATTTTCTTTTCCAAATTAATAAGGATTGTGTCTATATTTACTTAAATCTTGGCAACCTTTTAAAATATGCCTATATATGATCTAGCACACTTAAGGACTGTATATTAGTCATCTTTTAAAATAAAATCTGAGTTACGTCGTCTTAGCCATAGCAGAGCTATAGTCATTTATTTATCCTTACCCTAAAAATTAAAAATACAAACAGATGTGCAATAAGGATTTATAAATCAACATTTACTTAATTAATATACGTCATTAAAGGTACACATAATTAGAATGTAATATAAAGAAATATGATTGCATTTGAAGTTATTTGCTGACTTTAAAAATAATAATAATTGTCATTTTTAAGTAAAACAATGTTGCATTTTCTTTACCTATTTAATAAGGTGAATGTCTATATTTACCTATAACTTGACTACATTTTAAACTATACCTGTATGTGGCATGTCGCACTAAAGTACTGCATGTTTGTCATCTTTTTAAAAAGATCTGAGTAAAATCATCACAACGATGTAGTCATTTATCTATCCCTTCCCCAAAAATGAAAAATACTAATAGATGTGCAATAAGGATTTATAAATCAACATTTAGTTGATTAATCGACACCATTAATAGTACACATAATTAGAATGTAATATAAAGAAATATAATTGTATTTAAAGTTAGTTGCTGACTTGCAAAATAATAATAGTCATTTTTAAGTAAAACAATGTTGCATTTTGTTTTCTGATTTAATAAGGTGAGTGTTTATATTTACCTATAATTCGACTGCTTTTTGAAATATGATCTTATATTGTAATTTTAAGCAAAACAAAGAAAATGAAACATTGTTTTGCTTAAAATTACATTTAAAAAATTAATTTGCAAGTAAGCACATAACTTTATATACAATTATATTGCTTTGTATTCCATTGTTGTGTATATGAAGTTTGGTATAGATTAATTAAGTAAAAATGTATTTATAAATCTTTATAGTACAATTTATTGT
>JAULBS010090444.1:0-17498 GCA_032355785.1 Symmetromphalus regularis | reverse complement strand
TCCACCAGGAATAGATTATTCTAGTAATGAGTTTCTTGCTCTGTGTCATATTATTCTTCTGTTCACATTCCACCAGGAATAGTTTATTCTAGGAATGAGTTTCTTGCTCTGTGTCATATTATTCTTCGGTTCACATTCCACCAGGAATAGTTTATTCTAGGAATGAGTTTCTTGCTCTGTGTCATATTATTCTTCATTTCACATTCCACCAGTAATAGTTTATTCTAGTAATGAGTTTCTTGCTCTGTGTCATATTATTATTCAGTTCACATTCCACCAGTAATAGTTTATTCATGGAATATGGCTGATACATACATGTATAAAAGCCCTTGCTGCAAATAAAAGAATATCATCTGGTCTTTATAGACCATTTGTCTCTTGCTTCTAATTGGGTCCTTTAAGATAAATGCATCTCGTGTATATTTAAATGTCCCCCAATAGCCGATGTCTATTTTAGGACTGTGGGGTCGTTAAACTAACAGATATCTGTATATAAATAATGTAGATAAGACAATGTATAGGTTTAGGGTTTCTGCCAGAAAATAATTTGAGGGTATGCAGACCAGAATTTTTTTTTCATTCCAGAGGAAATGAATTCTAGACTATATGTTAGTTGTGATTACTGGACATTGTATACTAACAGTCTAACTGATTACTGATGCTGGCTTTGTTGTCTTTGGCTCCTTGAAAAACCTTTAAAAAAAATTATCCCAACAATTTGAGGGTATAGTCGTACCCTCAGAAAATTTAAGGGTATTGAATTTTACCTATTTTACCCTCTGGCAGAAACATTGAGGTTAATGTTAGTATTAGAGAGTAAACTAGCTATACCACATAGGCTATTCTTTTCATTTAACAGCATGGGGTCTTTTACATGCACTTCCCATATATAGATGTATGTACTTTTAAGTCTTTGAAGGGAGCTGGATGTAACTCAAACGGTAGTGTTTCTGTCTGTGAACCAGTCAGTCGTCAAGTCGATCCTTCTCAGTGGACCCATTTGCAGTTTGGGCTATTTTCTGTTCCAACCAGTGGTCCACAACTGATTTATCAAAGGCCGTGGTATGTGATGTCCTGTCTGTGGGATGGTGCATATAAAAGATCATCGGCTGTTGGACGTCATACATATTATGGTAATTCTGACATATGTCTTTAAAGGAAACCCACTGCTGCCACATAGGCTACTTCTTCTGATAAGCAGCAAGGGATCTTTTATATGCACCATCCCACAGACAGGACAGCACATACCACAGTCTTTGATGAACCAGTTGTGGGCCACTGGTTAGAATGGAAAATAGCCAAAACAGCATATGGGTCCACTGAGAAGGATCGATTCGACGACCTACCGGTTCACAGGCGACACGCTACCGTTTGAGCTAGATCCCGCTCCCCGGAACAGCAATAGATGGATGATTGATAATGACAACAAACAAAAAAGGATACACAATCACTGATTAATTGTAATTCATCCGCCTACGAAAGACACGTGGGGTCACAACGAAAAGTCAAAATGTGAAAAATATTGAGCAACATACCCAACTTAACGGACTTTCTTTCCGTTCCAAATATGCGTACAGACGTCAGATGAAGGTCTCTGTTTTTATCAACAATTGCAATCCTCCTCTCCATGGCAGGACCAAACTGGTCTAAAGCAACCTCCATCACTTCCATCTTCAAACGAAAACAACAAGATTAAATTATTGAGGATACTAAAATGTTTTTAGAAATTCTAAGAATCATTTATATTTTTATGTGAACTAATTTTAATGACTAAAAGGTTTTCCTCTTCTGAGGGAGTAAAGAAAAAACTTTTTGTTAAAAATCAAAGACATCTTATATGACATCTTATCAGAGTATCAATAAGAATATAATTTTGTGAAATACTGATGTTTACTGGCAACTCAGTCTTGTATGACATTTTGCACCTACTGAAAAATACAGATTTTTCACCAAACAAATCTCTCTGAAAATTAGTATGTATATTTTATTAAATACATGACATTATTCACTAAAACATTTATTATAAGTAGTGACTGGCAATATCATTGCCAGTATTACTATTGGTCATAACTTTAAATTGCTAACTCAGCCCTACCAGTGGTGACCACTAACAGGTAGAAACAATAACAAATCATGTGTTAAAATTATCATTCTCCCCGGATCCAGTGCCCTTGTCTAATGACACTGGGCCCGTAGAGAACGTGTCCGAACCAAATTGGACGTGGGCACGGTTCAAAAATACTAGAAAGAAAAGAAAAATTATCAAGTTGTTCAAAAAACAAAAACGTCAGAGGTTGGTTCAGACTTGACTACGTATCACAAATTTCCAAATGATTGACCTCCAATAGCCGATGATTAATAAATCAATGTACTCTAGAGGAGTCATTAAAAAAAAAACTGAATGAACACATTACTTGCTGAAACAACTGGAACAAACTCTATGTACTGAATTCTAGATTTATCCTACCTTGTGTGTAATGGGCTTTCCGTCTCCCATGCTTTTGCCAGTTTGTGCATCGAACACGTGGATTACTGAAACAACAAGTAACACTTTTACTTGACGTACTGTTTGATGAAAGTAAACTACATTTCATACACATTTGTTTTTGCAGACTGTAAAATAAGTAAAGAAATGTCATTCAGATTACAGAGATGTACGACACCTAATGAAGTTGAGAATAGTATAGATCCAACTTCAACCCCTGCAGGAGCGGGATGTAGCTCAAATGGTAGAGTGTCTGCCTGTGAACCGGTCGGTCGTCGGATCGATCCTCCTCAGTGGACCCATCTGCAGTTTGAGTTATTTTCCGTTCCAACCAGTGGACCACAACTGGTTCATTAAAGGCCGTGGTATGTGTTCTTCTGTCTGTGGGACGGTGCATATAAAAGACCCCTTGCTGTTTATAGGAAAGATTACCTATGTGGTGACAGCGGGTTTCTTCTAAAGCATATGTCAGAATGACCATATGATTGACGTCCAATAGCTGATGATGAAATAAAAATCAATGTGCTCTAAGGGAGTCGTTAAATAAAAAAACTTTAGTTTTACTTTTTTCAACCCATGCAATTAAGAAAATCTCCATGGCAAAATAAATGCTGTGGAGAAATAGTCTCAATGGCGATTTTAGCATGAAGTATTCTTTAAGTTCCATAATTAAAAAAAATAATGCTTGAAATTTTTTTCTTTTTAGTCCATAGCACTTTTTATGCTGCAAAAAAATGAAATACTCTGCGGCATCTCCACGGCATTGCAAACTGCCGTGGATAATTTCAGGGCTTGGTATTTAAATATCCATATCATTCCATGCAACCTCTTGTCTGTATGTTTAAATTGTTAACACCCAATTCCCCCTCACCCTACTCCAGCCATACACAAAGCTGAGAGAATATTAACAGGCACCATATAACCATGATATATATTCATAGTTCTTATAAACTGTACATGAGAATATGTATGACATCCAACAGCCGATGATCAGATAAAAATCAATGAGTTCTAGAGGCGTCGTTAAATAATACAAACGTTACTTTATAAATTGTATATTGGTCATGTTTGGATTGCAGAGGATATACAGGTGATGAGGGTGATCCTTTGTCAAAAAAAATGTGAAATAAGTCCCTTTTTTTTTCCCGGTACCCCCTTTCCTTTTCCATCTTTGATATGCTACTTTCATCCCTTTCTAACAACACTCCCATTACTCCCATTTGTCAAAACCTTCCTGTCCAACAATTGAAATCTCAGGAAGAATTGAAGAGTGAAATGGGACCTATCTATAAAATCAGCCAGTGCTCCATGACTATTATATCAAAGGCTGATATATGCTTTTCTATCTGTGGGAAGGAGCATATATATATAAAAAAGATCCCTTGTTGCTAATAGAAAAATGTAGTTTCCTCTGAAGTGTCAGAATTACCAAATGTTTGACGTCCAACAGCCAATGATTAATAAATCAATGTGCTCTAGTGGTGTCATTAAACAAACAAACTTGCTGTCTTGTCTCGTACAGCTATCTTGTCCGGTACAGCAAAACGAATCAACGTAATCAAAATATTTAAACAGAGATTCTCAAATAATTACATAGGGGATGATGACAGATTTAATATGATGTATAAATCAATGTTCTATGTTGCTCCATCTCTGAGATTTTTTAGTGATTTTATGGTTTGTTTTAGATTAAATTATGACCTTTGGGCTATTTGCCTTTTACAAACTGCCAATTTTAGACCACTTCAACTTGGGTTTTTCAGGAAATTAATGCCTTTAAAAACATACTTAAGTATGTAAAAATGAGGAAAACACAATTTAGAAATGTTCAACTTTCTGACCTATTTTTGCACTTACAGAAAAAACTACACGTGCTACTACCGACTCATTTTACTGTGCCGGGTCACATGTTACAGAAACCCACCTTTCTCATCGGCCTTGTCTCTGATGGCCACGGTGTCGTTACTGAGAGATATGGTCTGCTTGTTGAGGGTGTCGGCCTTCATGTTCTGGTGTCGCGGCGTGCACACAAGCCGGCCGTCATACGAGTACACGTAAACTCCACTCCCATCAACCAGCAAGAAATGTCTGCCAGGATTAAATTAAATAAATAACAGGGATTGAAATTAATGCTCGCCCAAAGCAATTAAAAATCGCTGGGGATGAATAAACCCTTACTGATGCTAGTCTCCCGGGCCAGTAGATATTGTTTTCCAAGCTTGTATTACGAATTTGTATTATTTTGAGAAACATGTTATTTGCATTATTAAATGGAGGGACTACTGATTTTTTGTGGGGACGAATAACTTTTTAAGGCTACTACTCCCCCAGACGAGTGAAAATAATTTCTTAATTTCTACCCCTGAATAATATGAGCCATCAAATGTAAAACAATTTTTTTTAAATGTATGACTTCAATTTGGGCTAGCTGTGCCACTCGCCAAATTCGCCAATGGTGAAATTGAAAAACATTTGGCGAATTTTAATGTAATCTGGCGAAAAATTTCTTTTAATAATAGCCATTTAAGTGCCGAAAAAGATTACTTCACATTTTAACATTTTTATAGATAATTTGGCGAATGTTACCGTTGTGCCAGAGCTAGCTCTGCTTCAATTCATAAGCTTGAAAAAGGTTTCAGGGCTAGTATTAACTATATCTAGCAAATTTTTTCTAACACTATGTAACAAAGACATATCTAAAAAAAAAATAATTTCTGCTCTGAACCAATCAATGACACCGAATGAAGCTATGTCCCTGGTTAAAAACTCTACTGACTGAGTTGGATTCCACCCCTAATTCCTGTTTTAAATACCAATTTGTATAAACTATTACCCCTTATAGCCGATTTGTTAAAGTTGTGCAAGGGGGTGTGGGGGGAGCAGGTGGAGGGGGGGTGCTGTTTAACAACCACACAATGAACTGTAAAACTGCCATTATTTCTTACTTCTCAGCTTGTTTGATGAGAGTTACGTTTCCTTCCTTAAGATCAAAGATCATGGGTGTATTCCAGTTGCGTGTGCTGTAAATATAGCACTGACTCGACGTGGCTACCACCAGGTGGCCGAATGCTAGCGACAGTTTGATTACACGGTCACGGAAGTCAAGTTTATCCGTTGCATCATCCATCACGTTGCGTATCTTAATGTGTTTACTTGCAGTTACCGTAGCTTCGAAGTTTTTCCATTCCAACCGTCTGAAATAAAATAAAATATTTAGGCTATCTATGTTATATAATAATAATTATATACTTGAGTACTAAGAAATAAATCAATAGGGAGACTGATCAACAAAAAGTATGGTTGTAACTACTACATATACTTGTACAGTCAACTCTGCCATGTTAATGGTATATAAACCTAGCCATTTTATATCGTCCGCAGCAAATTAAAATACTAAGTGAGCGGGATTTAGCTCAAACGGTAGTGTGTCTGCCTGTGAACTGATCGGTCGTCAGATCGATCCTTCTCAGTGGACCCATTTGCAGTTTGGGCTATTTTCTGTTTCAACCAGTGGTCCACAACTGGTTAATCAAAGGCCGTGGTATGTGCTGTCCTGTCTATGGGACGGTGCATATAAAAGACCCCTTGCAGGTTTTCGGAAAGAGCAGCCTATGTGGCGGCAGTGGATTTCCTCTAAATACATGTCAGAATGACCATATGATTGACGTCCAATAACCGACGATAAGATAGAAATCAATGTGGTCTAGAGGCGTCGTTAAATAAAACAAACTTTAATTTTTTTTTACAAATTAAAATACTCCTAAACGTGATAAAGTTACAGTTATCTGTCTAAAGGATCTTGCCAATTACAAGTTAAACACCAGAGAAATGTGTTTAGTAATTCACTGTGCCATTGTAAAGATCACATAAAGCTTGAAATGGACTTGTTTGTTCCCACAAATGACTGCCGGTGCTAGAACTCGAATATTGTGTTATAACATCGGATTTACACTGAAATATGTTGGTTCCAAATAAAAGTTTACATTGCGTTATAATGAATGTCACTATAAGTATAAAACTACAAGAGTTGACTTTACATTAAAACAGAAAATCCATTTTTATTATTATGAATCAATTTTTATCCAAAGGAAACAATGTGGAATAGATGCACAGCTGTATTTTTCAAATCAGATTTAATGTGCTTGGATGTGAAACAGGGAATTTTCAGTTTTACTTCAAAAACGTAATGTTAGAAATAGAAGCAATCTGCACACTGTACACGATCGTAAAAAAATATTACCAGTAGCTGATCCAGGGGGGTCCGGACACCCCATTTTCTCGTACTTTTATTTTTACCTTTTACAAGTGGAAGAATGTAGAAATTAACCATTATCGATCACATTTGAACACACCCATGGCTTCACATGATGCAGGAATCACACGTATTTGACGCAATATTTTGCTAAAATACTCCTAAATAAAATATGCGTGCCTCATGGTTGACGCAAAATACTTCCAATGTCAATCAATTTAAAAAAAAATTAATACACGAAAACCTATTATTTATGAGAAGAAAAAACAATGGATATACATGTATATGGATATAATAGTGGATAATGGATATAATATATGCATCTAATATAAACAAGACGCTTATTCAGTTAATCATGTGATTTAAATTATATGCCTGACTCCCATTTTGAGTGCTTGTCTCCCAAAATAAAACCCTATGAGTCATGATGACTCCTATTTTCCAGATGCTGGGTGGAACCCTGCACCCCCTTTCAGAAATCCAACATCTGCAACTGATTACCCTCGGTTTCTCAGCCCATGTGGGTAATAATAATAAATTAAAGTTTAGACATGGTGCAGACTTCTCAACTGAATAAGAAACTGATATTTTTTGGCCATACCACTGCGCCATGACAGGGTGAATATATTGATTTTTTTTTTCACCATCGTTTCTTACCTGTCTATAACATTTCCTATAATAACCTGGCCATTCCCACAGGCTCCTGCGACCTGTGTACCGTCACTGGACCACGACAGACTGAAAATACTGCCTGTATTTGGTTTCTCTAGAGCGTATGACCACTGAAAAAAAACACCCACAAATAATTCATACATTGTCTATTATTTATGTATACGGGAGTGAGATCTAGCTCAAACGATAGCATGTCTGCCTGTGAACCAGTCGGTCATCGGATGGACCCTTCTCAGTGGACCCATTTACAGTTTGGATTATTTTCCGTTCCTACCAGCAGTTCACAACTGGTTTATCAAAGGCCATGATACGTGCTGTCCTGTCTGTGGGATGGTGCATATAAAAGATCCCTTGCTGCTTATCGGAAAAGAGTAGCCTAGGTGGCAGCAGTGAGTTTCCCCTAAAATACAAGTCAGAATGACCATATGATTGACGTCCAGTAGCCGATGATAAGATAAAAATCAGTGTGCTTTAGAGGCGTTGTTAAATAAAACAAACTTTATTTATGTATCTGTTATAGTATCCAGTTTACATGGTCAAAGAATTTCTTACTATATTGAATATTTCCGATTTTTGTGATCGCTGTTTGATAAATGTACTTTGATTTTATACCAGACAGTACAAGAATAGTTCTGTATTATAAGAAATGAAAAAAAATATGAAAAGTGTAAAAAACATTTGAAATTAGAACACCAAGTGTTATCACAATTGATGAAAATATTCAAGAAAATCTGAAAATCTTTCAAACTTGAGTTTAAATAAATTTCAATAAACTAATACCCCAATTCTATCAGATGACCTAAGCATAATCACAGTTGGTTCGAAATTAAAAATTTTAAATTTGAAGAAGCGTAAAGTGACTTAAATCAAATTTTAATTTAACCTTCTGGACACTGCAGGCGACTCATCTAATCAACAACATGTGAACGCTTGATTACTGAAGGCGACATATCAAGACAATCGAACTGGCCCTTTAAAATTAGTGTTTCCTGTTGCATAAATGCATTATGGGAGAAAATGAGGCAATACCTATATACATAGGATGTTCCCAATTGCAAATTACCGATTTTTGAAGAGTTAGTATTTTATTGATTGAAATGTTTGGTGTAAAAGTGGGTCTTTTTTATAAAGTTTTTCGTAACGTTGCGTGCAATGGCGGCATGGTGCTACGCAGAGATTTTGAAGAGCTAATTGGGAATACATATTAGTTTGGGATTTTCTGGTGAGGATTTTGATTCTGAATATTGGGAGCAAATAACGAGAGAATTTCAAATAAACATTTTGAATGACACCGAGTGTGAGTGCGATAATATGGTGTTGAATGTGAGTGATCCTACAATAAATACGAATTACCAAGCGTGGTTTACGGGGTTTTTGTTTTTTTATTTTTACACATTTCCAGACTGCAAATCGTGCACCTACAAAAAAAAACTTCAAAACCCGAAAATAATATTAATTTATTCATACCTTTGTATTATTGTATTGATTTGTTAAGTTTTAAAGTTAAAATATTTGATCAAAATAAGGTGCCTCTCAAACAGATTTTTCTCAAAATTAATCCAGTTTTTGGGGGAAGTAACTCTTAAAAGAATTCAGTAGTCTAAATGTTAAAAACGTTTTAGATGACATATGAGAGAATTAAAGATGGACAGCCCCAATTCAGTAACCTTATTTTCCTTATGGAATAAAACTTACAATATGTGGATCAGATTTGGAAGCTTTATCATAAAGAGCAAGCAGACAATCTCCAACAGACTTCCACCTAAAATAAAACAATATATACAGTATGGCTTTTAAACAAGCTATTTTGATCAGGAAATCTAAAGAAATCAATTTACTAAAAAAAATACTTTGTCCACAAGAAAAATAGCTCTCACTTGTAAAATCATGTTACGTTCAGTTCAAAAAGTTATCTTAATTCTAAACTTTGCCTGTTGATCAATTTTAATTATATCAAATTGTGAAACATAAATATTTTTAATCTATTTACTAAACATCCTACAGTTCAAAAACACAAGTTATAGATTAATATTTTAATAATCCCTAAAATAATACAAATTGGGTTACAGTAAGCAAACACCATTCGTATTTTATAACAGAACAAAAGAATATGATATATTTTTGATATGTTAGTTTTGTGCTAGAAAGAGTGACTTACGTATATTCTGTAATTGGTAGTGGGAGTTTTATAACTGGTGGAGGTGGTTCTTTTGCTAGTTCACGTCGCTTTTCTCTTATCGCTAAACCTTCTTCTACATACTGCAAAGATAGAGGAGTTTTTTTCACATGTATCATAACATACATAAATGGCATCAGAGATTATAACTTTACATTTCACTACAGTATACTTCTAGAACATAAAACAAAGCAAACAAAGAAGGGATGAAATAACTGAATTCAATTACATTAAAACGCCAAAATAGAACTGAATACTGAAATGAAAATGTGCTTCAAAAGATATCTAATGTTGTATGTTAAAATTGGTTTATTGGGTTACATGAATGCTAGCTGTATTTTTTTAAATAATTAGATCTGCATTGAAATTATATTACTATGTACAACACTCAAGAGTGGGTAATAATATAAACATTTACAACAAAAAACTGACCTGCTTTGCATCCTCACTGTCTAGTTCCATAGAATGTATAACTGGATCACTGAAAAAAAGAAAAGACCTCTAAATCATTGCATTACATTTCGTTCTTAGACAATAACAAAAACAAAAATAAATTTAAACCTTCTTGGGTTTAAAATGGAGGATTTTTTAATAAATACCAACATTCTTGTAAAGCCATTCTGTAAAGGAGTCCACAGAGCTTATATAAAAAAAATTAAACACTTGGTTTAATCCTTACAAATTTTACCTTTACCAGGTCCCAGGTTCAAATTATGTCAATGTACATTTTATACTTTTAATAATAAAACTGAATACCAAAACATGAACATTTCTTTGGAGTCTTGTTTTAGGCTGGGTTGTTCTCGAAACATTTCATCTCGCAGAGCGATTCCTTTTTCATATCCACAGTCTTTCCGCAGTGCTTGTGAAATGTAATACAAACAACCTACAATAGAAAGTAAGATTACTTTCAATTTATCACCAGAGAACCATTGATAATAATAATTCTAAAATTCTTTATTTTCAGAGAGTAAACTGATTCAGTAATGTGCCTCTTTAAAAACGACATGATACATATGATAAGCTACATTATAGTAATACATGTGACTTTCATATAGCCACAAGGTTACAAGTTAAGAGACATTCATTAAATAACAGTTCTAACATTAGGTATCCAATCACATGGCTTTTAAAAAAAACAAGTTTTATATTTAGGCAGTATATTTTTGTCTTGGAGCCTTTGTGGTCCAGTGGTAGAACGCTGGACTCCCAGACTGACGAAAGTGGCTCAAAATCCATTACAGGCTGGCTCACACTTAACTATGTGTCAAAATAACCAAATGTTTCACATCCAATAGCCAATGATTAATAAATCAATGTGCACACACACACACACACACACACACACACACACACACACACACACACACACACACACACACACACACACACACACACTAACTAACTAACTATATTTTATTACAGAAAATAATATAAAATAATGTTTAATAAAGTGTACAAAAGATTTATGAGATTAGACATTTTTTGTATATGCCGAATGATAAAGGAGATACATGTACTTACTCCAGTAGTTATTTAAAGCATAGGTCACAGTGATCAGTTTGTCCAAACATGGCCAGTGATTTGGATTACATTTTATTCCCTGCAAATACAAACGAAATGACATGTTTGTTTAAAATACCATGTAAAACTGTTAATTCCTGGATGGTTTTATGTAAAATAAATACCAATAGCTACAGACATCCTTCACTGATAAAAAAAAAACTGAATGCAAGGTAAAACAAAACTGAAGAACACTCAGAATACTTTCTCCTTTCAACATATTTATCCTGGTATTTATTCTAACCTGGAAAAAAGCGACATTGTTCAGAACAACTTTGTCATTTTGGATGATTTGACAGTCATAATTAGTTTGTTTATTGTTAATTTTGTCCTACATTCCTGTTTTAACTTTTAATGAAAACAAGAATTTCTGTATAAAATTGACTCAGTGCAGTTTGTGTACAAACTGGGCTAAATTAAAAAATAATAAAAACATGCACTATAAAATCTACGATGTATATATTTCTAACTGTGCATATTAAATTGTGTGACAGGGACATTTTCCATAATTACTGGCACAAACTGATTGATATAGGACATTTTTACTGGTACAGCAAAAATAATTATTTCCAGCTCTACAGTATATTTAAAAATCTCTGAATTTAATTCTGAATAAAAATAGAACTGTCGGATCAAAACAGAAAAATTTACCATAACCTTAATAAAATAAAGTGGAAAAAATTATTTAATGTTAAAGGCCTATTAAGTAATAATCAAGAATAAACCGTAAACAGAGAATACTTGCAGTGTGTGAAATACTAACCTCTTCGAATGCTAGTTTAGAGAGTGGGTAGTTGTGTATCTTCTCACTGAGGGTTCCAATCTTGAACCAGACACTCACCTCACTGTGGTCGATCTTTACAGCCTAGAAACATACCATTCTCATCTTAAGGGCAAACAACTATTAATACAAATTTTAAAAAAAAACATTTTTCTTATTATATATAATGTATTATAGAGGTTTTCTGTTATGCATAAACTAAAATAAGCAATCAAAATTATAGTTTTAAATCTGACATTCTTAAACAATTTAAATTTTAATCTACATTATTACATTGATGTGTTGTACCTTGTATCATTAATAAAGAATTCAAGAAAATATACAATACCTCTAAATAGGACTTAAGTGCTGCATTTATATCCCCCTTCTGAAAGGCAACGGCAGCCATGTTCTTGTGTATGGAGTAGAGTAGGTTGAGTCCAGGATGGAGTGCATTGTCATTTTCTGTTTCACTCATACGAGCAGCCTTCATATAAGAAATATGATATTCAGGATTTGTATTGGAAAAGGGCAAGTGAAAAGTACTGCCTTATTTAATGACATTTGCATTAAATGTCTAAATCTATCATACTACAGTTAGCATCATTTGTTAAAAGAATACTCAGGTTCCTACATTATATTTTGTTAATAAATGTATATGCATATTTCTGTATCTTTATAACTTGGTCATTATAAAGAGATCAATATATAGAATATTTGTTATAAAAATTGTTTAGTACAGTGCAATGTCAGTTATATTTATCTACTGCCACATTTGGTATTTTTGCTAAAAATAATGTTTTGCTTTGGGCACATTCGTTTAATCATGGTCCAAAGGTCCGATATACAAACTTGATTTTATATGTCTGGATATGTTAAATGACAAAAAATAAATAAATCTTTATGGTGAAGACCATTCACCAATGGTAATATATCATTTGATTTCTTATATCACTGAGGTTAAATATGAATACAAATATAGAAAAGACAAGAACTGAAACTAACATCTTGAAGAAATGGATGTTTGACAAGTGACTTGAATGCATGATCTGCGCTCTCCACATCGCCTGATCGTTGCAGTCCCAGAGCTTTGTTGTAAAATGCAAATGCTTCAGACTCCTAAAAACATATAGAAACAGACAAGATGGGTTATTAAATTATGCAAAAATATGGTTTGCTAGTTTGCTTGTTTACTACCAGTAATAAAGGTTTTGTTTCGCAAAAATATGTGATGTAATTTTTAAACATATCTTGTGCTTTGGAGGTAATATAATAAATAATATCTGGATTCCTTTTCCATAACATTTGGGAAAACATCAACAAATGCTCAAAATAGGTATTTTTTTCTAGTAAAACATAACTGTAAAGTAGATTAATCTATAAAATAACCAAAACTTTTGTTTTTCATATAGATTAAATAGTTTTATATACATGTACATTATTATAAATATTAAAGGTTGTTTTATATTAAAAACAATTATTTATAAAAATATTTTTTAAATAAGAATTTGTCAATAAATGTGGTGTCAGAAATGAGATTAATTCCCTTTAGAATGGTCCTGCTAAATTTAAGCATAGTATTATTTATACTGCTACAATATACCTTGGCTTCTTTAGTAGTAGCAACACCATCAACATCTGCATTGCTGTCATCATTGCTGTCACAGTAGTTAAGGGCTGAAATCCGGAACTGAAAAAAAAAATTAAAACACTCAAAATAATTTGGAAAATATTTCACTATTTTAATACACAAATGACAAGTATGTATTCCTGCATGGCTAGATCTCTGGTTAAATGCAGTGTCTGAAATACCACCTGCATACCTAAAACTAAATGTCATCTTTGCTTTTTTTTATTTAATTTCCAGGCAGGCAATTCTTTTTTAATAATTATAATAAACAAAAGCATGCAGGTTTGTTTTTTTACTTTAAATGCTGGTGAATAATAAAAAAAAAAAGGTTCATGACGGTAGGCCAAGTAATTGTTGTTACATACTAACAGTATTTTTTTTGTTCATTCTTTTTCTCTTATTAACACATTCTACTGAAATAGAATGTTGTTATATGAACTTCTTAACATCTTTGTGAATATTACATGTACATGTCACATATTACTAATAAACAAACAAAAAATGTTGTTAATCATAAATTTTCATGAATGGTATAAAATAATTTATCTGACCAAGGTGAAATAAAACATGAACTGCACCACATTTCAGTGTTGTGATGTCAGGAAAGATAATGGTTTGCTGATAGTCAAAATAAGCAAATGCAAGTTTTATAAATTATAGTTTACTACATCAAGATGGTCTATCTAGTAAAACTTATTCTTATCAATAAGTTAGGGTGAAGTTGGCAACAGTTTTGGCCATTCCAGCATAGGGTTTGGGTTAGGGTCGATTTTAGTTTTCTATATATCCTCGTCATGCCAAATTGCGTCCCATTAACAGAAACTGACTACGGACATGCGCACTTGAGTCACATAGCACATTTAACGACATCAATGTTTACGTTGTTGAATTTAGTAATGCAATCAATAACAAAATTATTTCTAACTCACATATATTATGCGAGGAAAAAAAGTTCTGTGTTGTCAAATGTTATAATTAATTTGCTAGTGCCAAATTGCGTCCCGTGATTGCAGACGAAACAGATGTGTTTCACCTAAGAGGTGAACTATTCCAATCGCTGTTATGTGACAAATAATATTTTAAAACCTGCCCTAATATTTCATTAAATCTCAGAGTGGAAAAGAGCGGTTATCTACACTTGTGTCCCAAAACTATTTTTTGACTTCTTTTCTGCATATTGTTTACATCTATTTGATCAAGACTTGTATAGTCAACGTGTGTGGTGAGATATTTTAACATTCACAAGTATTGCTTATTCGGAAGTAACATACGACGCATTTTGGACAGAGGACGCATTTTGGGACTTTAGGATATGTGTATTGTAGTTTGTGTACGTTACTTGTTTAACTTGTTGTATACTGTCAAACCAGCATTTGGCTTCAGACAAGCACATCGGTGCCAAAACTTCAACCTGCCACTTCTATGGGGTAGGAACTAAAGGATCACTAATATTGGAAGGTACCCTAAAATTGTTACGTTTTGGGAGACATCATGCACAAATCTGTAAATCAAGTAAAAACACTTATGACTTGATAAAACTTGCAAATTATGACGTCATGATAAATAGGAAACAAATATTTACTTTACGTTGTGTTTTCACCTCTATTTCAATATTGCAATGTTCACCCCAATAAGGAACTCCGACGTTTGTGGCCACAACAAAAATAATAATAGTTACTAACACAACTAGGGGCTTTATACAATACATTACCAATAAAATAATGAAACATTTATGTAGTAAAAACAAAACATTTTTTTTGAGCGGCCTCAATATTTTGATATGACGTGATATAACTGCAACACTTTGTTTATTGTCGACTTTGGCACTGTGTCCACACTCAACTATTTAGCCTTAAAAATTATATTTTACCATATGTAACCAACTCTCTGCTACTCACTTGAAACACATCAACATTAAAAATTACGTTATGCTTTTGGAGATCGAATTTTCTCTGACTGAACCTCGATAACTTAAATTCCTCCCATCAAGCTACGTCATCAGATGACGTCATTCTCTAAATGTTTACTACATCGAGGTAAGTATTTTGTAGATATTTATAGATAAATTAGTGCATCAAAGACTGTAAATAGTTAGCTATGTGTATGTTGCCAAACATAATGATGGCATGTCCCATTATTTTGTTAATTCTGAAAACACCCAAAGAGACCTCCCGGTCACTATTTGTGCCTGTAACACGGGAAACCGACTGCGAGTTAAGAATCATTTGGTTAGAATAGGTCACATATGTGATGCTTGATATTGTACTTGATTAATTAACCTTGGAAATATTAATTATATGCAGCAATGTCTGATGATACAATGAGTATTATGAGTTTCAGGAAACTTGTGATTGTGGATGTCTTCAGTTATAACAAAATTTGAATAATCTTTTTTTCAAATCTGAATCTTTTACTTGATTCACTAACTTTAAAAGCATTAATAACAAAGCCCAATGCCGATATTTCATGAATATTGTGTCTTTTCATGGTAAATTTCATGGATTTTGGAGGTCTGCATATTATAATTATGTTTAATTATTAACCAACTAAATACTCTGTTTAAAACTTAAATAAGTGATTTCATTTCCTGATTTAAAAAAAAAACATTAACAAGAAGTCAAAATTGACTTGATATATTTATCACCTGTTTGGTCAGTTAAACTCAGTAATCATTGTATTGGATTCCCTGACAATGAAAACATAGGGATAGATACCTAGATCATTATTCTATGTCGACTTGTAACTAATATATTAACGTTTGTAAATTTTGTATTGGTGACCATCTTCAAAAAATCACAAAAATAATAGTTTGTTAAGCTCAAGTTTTATTACATTTCTTGACCATGTAATCATGAGAATAGACACCAAGGTTATGATTATATTAAAAAGAAAGAAACTTTAAGCTTTAAATAACGTTTAGTTAAATAAAATATAAACAAAATTTAATCATTAATCCAGCTTATGTCAGTAGACCTAACTACAAGACAGTTAGGTAGTTCATATATCCCAATACCGGTAATTTTACCTAATTTTGCATTTTTTTAAATGAATAAATACTTAAAACCAGTGATGTACTTTTTTTCGAAAAAAATTGCTACAAAGTGCATTTCACCATTTAAAGTATTGATTTCAAACATTGCGGTGAACGTCTTAAAACAATGAATGAAGTTCGCTCACTTCTGATCAGGAATACATGGTGCGTGCCAATGACAATCAATCAAGCTGCAGTATTTACAAGTTACTTTTCCTACATGTTTATCGCCGCCTAGTTTGCCATTTACTATATAAATGTAACACCATGCGCACTGACGTTACTTGTAATACAGTGTATCTTGACTTCATCTATCAGTTTGCACATTATACGACTTTAATTTGTATATGTCACTAAACATATCAGTGCCCACGTTACTGAACAATTCTCAATCCATATTTCCAGTATAATGAGGCAAGTGTTTTATTCTAGTATTAAAATCTCCAAATACCTCTCCTCTTAGCTTACCATGATCAACAGCTTACCATGATCAATAATAATATTAATATTAAATACCTCTCCTCTTAGCTTACCAAGATCAATAATAATATTAATATTAAATACCTCTCCTCTTAGCTTACCATGATCAATAATAATATTAATATTAAATACCTCTCCTCTTAGCTTACCATGATCAATAATAATATTAATATCAAATACCTCTCCTCTTAGCTTACCAAGATCAATAATAATATTAATATCAAATACCTCTCCTCTTAGCTTACCATGATCAATAATAATATTAATATCAAATACCTCTCCTCTTAGCTTACCATGATCAATACTAATATTAATATCAAATACCTCTCCTCTTAGCTTACCATGATCAATAATAATATTAATATCAAATAACTCTCCTCTTAGCTTACCATGATCAATAATAATATTAATATCAAATACCTCTCCTCTTAGCTTACCATGATCAATAC